>MU225611.1:634442-650758 GCA_018584345.1 Thuja plicata | reverse complement strand
ATCTACCCCTCAAAGACTTGCCTCAAACACTGAGCCATCTGCCCAAGAATCACCCTCCAGACTTGAGAGTGAGCGGAATTTTCAAGTGGATAGGACAATCAGTCCTGTAGGGATCAGAACTCCGCCCGAGGGAAGGATGCCCAGCAATTCTTCAATTTCGAAGTCTCAAAGGGGGTCCCCAAGGATTGGGGTGATGTGTGCAAAACCTCAAAACAGTACTATACACTTTCCTGCAATACATGGGGTTCAAAAAAATTTGGTTAACTCGTCAAGCATTTTTTGGGTTGACTTGTAAAAAAGGAGTTGCTCAAAAAAATGGAGAATCAACCAGCAAACACCTAAAGAAGGGTTGGTTCCTGGAGGGGTTGAAACCCTCCTTGAGAAGGAAAATGAAAATAGTCCCTCCGACGTCGTCCAAGGACGCGTACAACCGAGCCATGGACATAGAAAGTGAAAGCAAAAAGTCGAGGAAGAAGAAAAACAGGTCATCAGACGATTATGATTCCTCTGAAGGAAGTAGCAGTAACGAAGAGTCTAGTAAGGTGCAAGCACTCCACAAGGAATGCATCGTATGATGAAGGAATTTAAAGCTAGGAAGGGGAGCAGCAGCAAGAGAGAGGGAGAATTATGGTGCACAGTTTGCAAAGAAGAGGGCCATACAAAAGGCATGTGCCCTAAAAACGCTTTCTGCGACATCTGTCAGGTGATGGGACACTCCACCAAGAAGTGCCCATACAACATGAAAACAAGAAGTGAACAAGTGTTCTTCGCACAATAAGAAGCATCAACATCCGCAACAGCAGGCACCTCTCAATAACAGACCAACACAACGGCATCGTCCGGTGGATACTGGAATAACTGACAGGGAGGAAGAACCAATAACAATAATAACAACCAAAGTCGGATACAGTACGATGCTAAGGGTCGACCAATGATTCAATGTCGAGCTTGCAATCAGTGGGAACACTTTGCTCGGGATTGCCAAAAAGAGGAAACCCCTCAACACTTGTGCCGATGGTGTGGTCCTAGTGACCATGAGGATGTAAACTGCCCCAAGCCTGGAGTTAACCTATTGAACATTGACGGGTTGGGTGAAGACAAAGGGGTACTGGCAATCACCAGAGCACAAGCCAAGAAAGCAACCTACCTTGACCCTCGTACGAATAAGGGAACAATACGAGAAGCAAAGGCCGACATTGAAAGGGAGACGATGGCAAAGCGAAGGGAAACACATGACACCGCAAGAACTTCGCTACGTACAAAAGCTAAACAGAATATCATGAGACAAGTGTTGCAAATGGAAGTGCCAATGAAAATCAAGGACCTCTTGGAAACTATGCCACAACTGAGGACAGCCATCATGCATCGTAAATGTACCTACCCGTACGACAAACCATGCTGAAGTCCCCGTGAGCCCTTCAGCGGACCCCATGCTACTAGCGGCAAACAATGGATGACACCCCGCAGTGGTGGAGATGGGTATCATGGGAACCATCCTTACCGACACCATTGTGGACGAAGGATCGAGGGTGAACATGCTACCGAAGGAGACTTGGAAGAAGTTGGGAAAGCCGATGTTGTGGCCACCAACGTTCAATCTAGTGGGCGCTGACCAACATGGCATCAAGTCGATCGGGACTCTGATGACACATCGAGTAACTATCAGTACGCAACCCTTTGTTCTTGATTTTGTAGTGATCCCCTTGAAGAAGAAAGGTTATGATGCTATCCTGCAAAGGGAGTGGCTCATCACTACGAAGGTGAATCATAACAAGAAGCGCAACACGTTGTTCATGGAGAGCGAAGGGAGGAAATTTGTGATTGACCTGAGAACTCAAATGGTGAGCAAGGAATTGGCATCCTCTGCGGAGTCGGAGTTGGAATTGAAAGGAGACTTAACTAGAGTAGATGAAGGAAAACGTCGGATGGAGCCAAATGAGGAGGGTGTTCTAGAATTGGAAGGGTGTTCCGAAGACAGTGTGGATTCCATGAACAGCCTCTTCCATTGGCAGATGGAAGACTACGAGCTTTTCCAGCCGTCATGTAACATGTTGCAGATTGAAGAGGAGCCAAAAGAGGACATGTTCCCTCCAGAGTATGGGGAATATAATGAAGGAGAGGCCCGAGTCAATGAGACTCATGCACATCAATTTGATAAAGATAAGCCAATACGGTATGAGGAGCCAAAGCTGAAGGAAACAAACTTGGGAGATGAAGCAAACCCCAAGAACATATTGGTGGGGGATGATTGGGACCCAGTGTTGAAGGTCGCTACATTCAAAATATTTATGGAGTATAAAGATGTCTTTGCATGGACCTACAAGGATCTGAAGGGAGTGCCTCCGGAACTATGCGTGCAACAGGATGTCGTTCGGATTATGTAATGCGCTGGCAACTTTCCAGAGGATCATCCTACACATTTTTTATAAGGTGTCAATAGGGACTTTTAAAGCATTTCTCGATGACTGGTCCATTTATAGTGGACAAGACACTCATTTGGTAGCCCTACAGGAATGTAGGGAGCGATGTAGATCTTGGTTAGTGCTGAATCTCAAGAAATGTAGATTCATGGTGCCTCAGGGGAAGCTGTTGGGACACATTGTATGCAAGGCTGGTTTGAAGATAGATTTGGATAAGGTCAGGGTGATTGTTGAAATGGAACCCCCTACGGATGTCATGGAAGTCAAGTCTTTCCTCGGCCATATCAGGTATTATTGAAGGTTCATCAAGAACTTCGCACAAATCTCATACCCTTTGGATAAACTTACAAGGAAGGGCGAGTCGTACACCTGGGAGAGTGCACAAGGTGAAGCCTTTGAGGGATTGAAGACAAGGTTGGTGGGTGCACCTATTTTGGTGTACTCGAACTGGGATAAAGAGTTCCACGTCCATGTGGACGCCTTTGAACTACGCTATCGAGGCTACATTGGCCCAAGTGGGCGAGCACGAGTTGGACCATCCAATCTACTTTGCAAGTAGATTGTTATCCAAAGAGGAGAAGCATTACAATACGACTGAGAGGGAGGCTCTCTAGATGGTCTACGTCGTACAAAAGTTTTGGCACTACCTACTGGCAGCCCCGTTCACATTTTATGTGGACCACCAAGGGCTCATGTACCTAGTGAACAAACCGATTATTCAAGGAAGGGTCAGTAGGTGGCTACTCCTGTTGCAGGAGTTCACCTTCACAATCGTCGTGCGACCAAGGAAAAGTCACGTGATCATTGACCAATTATCACAGATAAAGTTTGGAGAGCCGCCAGAAGGAGCGAATGATGATTTTCCGGATGCTCGCCTATTTCAAATTGCGATACTACCATCCTGGTACACCAATATCGGGGAATACCTCTTAACCTCACAATTCTCGAGAGACATGTCGTCGGGCGAAAGGAGGAAGTTGGTCCTGAGAAGCGGGACATTCCAGTTGACCAATGGGTTGCTCTAGAAGATGGGACTCGACCAAGTCTTGAGGAGATGTGTCATGGAAGAAGAGGTTCCAAGTGTTTTGAGGGAGGCACACGAGGGTCCCGCCGGAGGGCACATGGGACCGGACAACACAACACCGAAGGTGTTGCTAGCAGGCTTGTGGTGGCCTACATTGTACAATGATGCTCGAGAATGGGTCGTGGGGTGTGACACTTGCCAGAGGGCAGGTAACCCACTGAAGAGGGACTTCATGCCCCTAAACCCCTCCCACACGCAGTTGTGTGAACGATGGGGATTGGATTTTATTGGGCCTCTCAAGGCAAGTCGAGCACAGAGGTGTCGATATATTGTTGTGGCGATGGAGTATTTGACGAAGTGGGTGGAAGCACGAGCCCTACCTGATAACTCAGCTCTGAGCATGGCAAGGTTCATTTACGAATAGATCATCACTAGGTACGGCATTCCCATCCAACTGACAAGTGCCCGAGGAGGGCACTTTGTAAATCATGCCATCAAACTACTCACAATGGAGTTTGAAATTTTGCACTCCTTGTCAAGCCCTTATTATCCCAGAGCAAACAGGCAAGCAGAAGCCACAAACAAGATACTAGTTTCAGTCATCTATAAGTCGTGCAAAGTTGAGCAAGAGGACTAGGAGGAGAAGCTTCCATCGGTGTTGTGGACCTACAGAACGACCTACAAAGTCACGACAGGTCAGACACCTTTCCAATTGATGTACTGTCAAGAAGTCGTTGTACCAGCAGAGTTCATGGTACCGAGCCTCCGGATAGCTATGGAGAACCAATTGGGTGACATGGAAAGCTTGAGGGGGTGGTTGTATGTCTTGAATAAGTTGGACAAACAAAGGATGATGGCCCAGTGGGCGACGAAGGCAGACCAACAGTGTCGAAAGTTATGGCATGAAAAACATATTAGGCGTATGAGATTCACTCTGGGACAGTTGGTGCTGAAGTACAATGGTCGCAATGAGATTAAGCCTGGCAAATTCAAGGTGTGATGGCTCGGCCCCTATAGAGTCCTGGAGGTTGCAGAAAATGGAGCTATCAAGTTGTCAACTCTCAATGGCCAACCAATTCAGGAGTCGATAAACAAGTCAAAGTTGAAGGTGTATAACGAACGAAGGCATTGGGACCCTGTTCGAGGAGATGACACTAGGTGAGTTGGAAAACTTTTTAAAAAAATTGAAAAAAAAGATAAGACAGAAAGAAGAGAGAGAACTCTCACCGTACAGCAAGAAAATACCGTGTGGGGATCACCGTACGAAAACAATCGCGGAGGAGGAAAAGAAGACTGTATCGTCCGTATAGCGGAAAAATATAAAACAAAAAGAGAGAGAACCATACAATGCATAAACCGTACAGAAACAAGATAGGCCGCGAAAATGAGAAAAAGAGACCTTGTACGAAGAAAAAATAACCTCACTCGGCTACCGTATGGAATGGGGAAACATGAGTGATTAACAGAAAAGCAAAACCAAGAAAATACCATACGGGCCAAACATGGAGAAAACACGGTACAGACGAGGCAATTGGAGGGTTCGTACGACAATATAAGTTTGATGAAAACCACACAAGGTGGAGCCGAGCAGAGGGAAAGTTGGGTGCGAGATTGGAATCACCGTACGAAGGCCTCGAAAGGGGAAATTTAGAAAGACCGTACGGAGTCTTGGGTGAAAAGGATGATGTGCGTGAAGAAATATTTAGCACCGCATGGAAGCAATAGCATATTCAAGCGAAATACAGTTCGTACAAAGGAGAAGTTAAATTGTCGAGAGGAAGCAAGAAGTCACCACCCCAAAACCTTACAGGAGAACAAGCCAACACTAAGTACGAAATTTGAAGGCATAAATTTGAATAGCGAATTCAAAGAAAGAAAAACTGCAAATGGAGCTGGTATGGCGCGGCACAGAAATACCAAGTTGTATAGAGAAGGTACGATAAGCATTGCACACAGATTGTATGCCCTAGTTGAATTATATTGGCATCATATCATTAGTAGTTTTTATGGCAAAAGAAGTTGATGGATTCGGAAAAAGGGAAACAAGGCTAGAGGAAGTAGTTACAGCAGTTATCGGCATCATCTGCAAGCACGTCTATTGGGATGAACAAGGAAAAGATTACACTGCCATCAGTTGTAAAAATTGTAGGAAGAATGGACATGAGGAAAGTTGTGAAGGGGAAGAAGACAAGGCCAAAAGTCCAGGCTCAGAGAGAAGAAGTGACTGTGGAGACTATTACATTTGAGGGGTTGAATGGTATAGAGTGCAGGACATGGTGGCAAGAGACCATGCACGACCACCCCATTAAAGAAAATCTCTAACGTGCAAGCGTACAGTGGGCTATCCAAATGCCTGTATTTTCTATTCAAGGGTTTGAGGCACCATTGAGAGCGATGATTGAAACCTATGACAGGCATCGACGGAAATCAATTTTTGAGTACTTGGGATGCGAGGTTATAGTCTCTTTTTCAGCGGCTGAGTTCACACGCGTATTTGGCATTCCAGGGTCACAGGGTAAAAAGATTGAGAAGACAATGAAAAAGATCACTGCCCAACAAAAACAAACTTACCTAAGAGATTTGACATAGGTGGAATGGGAGTCGGTGGTGACTGGAGGTGCTTGTTGGATGTCATTAAGAGTCGACTTACAAGATCCAACCAAGCTTCAGACATTGTATTGCCACAGATTGTTCTAATGAACGGTTTAAAGAATGGCACAGTATATGATTGGGCGTCAGTGCTAGCAGATAAGATGGAAGAATTTATGACCCTCCAGCATAAAACCTTTTATATGTCGCATTATGCCATTGAACTCTTCTTGGACGCTACACAGACACAAGTTCCTTCGCACCTACTGTTGTTGCAACCACAAGGTTGTGTGGGGCCCTCCCACCCACCTATCCTTTATTGGAGGCACCTAGACACTTTGACTGCCATACAGTGATGTTCAGTCTAGTAAAAAGCGAAAGCACCACATAGTTGTGTCTGAGACGAAGTCAAAAACAGATGATGAAGAGGGTGACACCAGCGGCCAAGAGGAATCAGGGGATACTTTTGAGGGCTAGCGGAGGAAGTTTTCGGATGGTGAGCAAAGGAGAGTGGTCTGACAAAGGGAGACGCGTTGGACGCAGACATGGGGGTTGAGGGCCCTACAGGAGTTGTACCATCAGGTGGCGTCGGTACCGTACCAGCATCATGTACCCCTACACCCTCAGTTGGACATGCACAAACAGTTGTTTTCGCTCCAGCTCTTCTATCTGGAGGCAGTCAGTCGATTCCATCTATCTCATTGGGTGTGATGGTGGCAGCCTTACAGGTATCAGGATTTGGGTAGTTGAGGGCCCCAGTTACTTTCACACCTCACAGTGCAAATACAAGTACAGCAGTTGTGCCCCCACCAGCCGTGATAGAGCCAGAGCCCCAGCCCCTCGTAGAGACAGTGGAGGCCATGGAGGAGCTGGTAGACCCGGAGATGCCAAGAGAGGAGGTAGTTGAGGTCGTAGTGGAGTCAAAGATCACTGCGGAAGCAACCATGGATTCTTGGCTTACTCATTTTCAGCTTACCCCTATGCCACCCATTTGAACTCCCGTTCTCTCACCACAGCGCAAGTAGCCGGAGATTGTGGAGATTGTTGATCTCGAGGAGGGAAGTACACAGCTTAGAGAGTTGGAGTTGGATATTCCTCAGGAGGATGTGACTGTATGGGGTGAGGAGTCTAAGAGCAGGGCTCCATAGCAATTGTAGTAGGTGGTATTGACACTCGGGCTGAGTTGGGTGTCATAGAGCAATATGTGATAGAGATGGAGGCTAGTGTACAACAAATACAAGCCTTGGTACAGGCAGAGGCTCTGGGGATGGTAGATCAGGTTGTAGAGCACCTATTGGAGTTTGCTACGGGGAGATGTGCTCAGGAGTTCTAGAGATGTTTTGAGTCACGAGGATGGCCTACTACAGAGACCCCCGAGATGATAGAGGAGTGGAGGGTCCAGGAGTCCGTTGGACATAGCAGGACCCATGTTTTGCTTCGGCAAGTTGAGCAGGGATTTTGCTAGATGTACTATGAGCTTCGGAGGGCCCGACACTTAGGAGCAAGGGATGAGGCCGAGCGAGTGGCCGCTATGATAGCTCGGGAGGAGCTCGCCACTCGGCTCCAGATGGTGGAGTTAGTACAGCAACAAGCTCAGGTGATAGCTTCCAAGGCACAGCACAGGCCTGAGGTGACTACTTCGGAGGAGCAACATCGAGATTAGGTGGCAGCACTAGAGAGTCGTCCTATGACAGCTCTAGAGGAGGTAGACGAAAAATAAGGAGATTTTGGAAGCAGCATTCATGGTGACTACTTCGGAGGAGCAGCATCGAGATTAGGTGGCAGCACTAGAGAGTCGTCCTATGACAACTCTAGAGGAGGTAGACAAGAAAAATAAGGAGATTCTGGAAGCAACATTCATGGTGAAGGGCACTCGGGAGGGGCAAATGATTGTTGAGAGGGATCTGCGGCATAGGACTAAGCAAGTTCACAAGTTGAGGGTGCGGCTAGCATCGTCTACACCACCACGGGCACCTTCCTTGTCAAGGACGCTCTCTCAGCCCCCAGCTCCTTGATTTCTTTTTGTATAGTTGTATTAGTCCCCATTTTGTTGTGTGTCGTCCGGAGACGGCTTTCTTTTTGGGGGATGATGTTGTCCGGTAATTAGTGTTTGTTAGTGGTTGTTGAGGGGTAGGTAGTTGGGCGACAGTTGCCGACGGTTGGCACTCGCACCCCCTCGACACCTCTATATATATCCATGTACTTATCTCCGAGAGATGTTGTGTGGTTGTCATTATGAAATAGAAGTATTGTTGATGTCATTCTGATATACATTGTAAGCATTTATGAGATTAATGAATATGCATCTGTGAGTTCTCTTATATTGCATCTGTCTGTTACATTTACTTTACATTCTCATATGTGTTAAACTTTACCCTACGGGGCTCTAGTACAGGACTCATTTCTCTCCATGGGCTTATTATGAATATCGAGTATGTATCCATCTAGACCAACCTCGCTAGAAATGTCTGAAATTGAACCAAAGGCTGTTTTTTTGTCATTTTCTTCATACACAACCTCAATCACAGTAGCTGCATGCATGACCAAAGAATTATCCTGTGTCACAAAGTCCTCATGTTTCAAGGCAATCTCTCCATCAATTTTTTCTACTTTAGACTCCTCTTCATTCACCTACTCCTCGGTCTCAAACAGATTCATTCTTCTGAAAGCTTTAGAGCTGGGCAAGTGTAGCCTCACTCTCTTCCTACTTCTCTGACTCTTCTGATCCGGGTACTCATCGAATGACAAATGATGTCTGATCACACTACAAAGAGTGCCATATTCTGCCAAAGCATTCCTAAATTCATTCATAATCTGCTGAGTGGTATAACTGGTTTCACCACCATGTGTATGATTGCCCTCTGTTATACTCAAAATTTGTCTATGAAATGTGACATCATGTCCATCATGGAATTTAATTTTCTTTCCATTCTGATATGCAACTACACATACTAAATGGATGTTTATTTAATAGCTAGTCACAAAATTATTGATCACAAGATCATTGCTTGCACAGCATAGGCAACCTTGGTCTTGTAGTTGTCTAGAAAAATAGCCAAAGGTTTACTGTGGTACACATCTTTGTGTAGTCATACAAAAGTGCCCTTTGCTTGGTGGAATCTTTGGCATTTCATAGGCTTTCCTCCTCCAACTTAAGCAGCCAACATCTGCAAAATTGTGCCACTTGGAAGATCTTACTACTTGATGATAGTAATAAACGTGGAAGGATATCCTTTCAAAAAGGATCTGCTGACAGTCTTTATTCATACTATACACTATCTTCTTACTAACACTATGATTTTAATGTGCAAATACAGGCATAATCAAGAGTGGTATCTTCTATTTTGTGACTGGAAGCAAATATCCAAGAGGGACAATCCTGATATAAAGTTGGTATTAACATAGCAAGTATCCAATTGGGTATCAAAGTGAAGCCAAATCATTATATTTTCTCGTACATGGATAGAACAAATGCATTGAGATTTTTGACACATGCTTTTATTCCAAGAATCAGCCATACATAGTTCATTCTACCAGTTACCTAGTAAAAGAATATTTTAAAATTAACAAGACTTGTTTTGTTCCCACACATACAACCATGACAGAATATGCAGTTACCAATTCCTTTGCTAAACATGACAAGAGTAGAGCCTGAAATATTTCTATCCACAGAAAGTTATAAATGTAATCAAGTCTTTATTTGAATCCATGCACTCAGAAATCTATGAAGTTTGGGATCTTTATGGTTATCGGTATTAGTTATCTTTTACACCACAGTTCCAAGAGTGAGACTTCTTATAAGTTAATAAACAATTACGAACTCACTTCTTGGAGAGTACAACTACAAAGTGTCTTACTCCTTCCTAATAACCATAAAGATACACCTTATATCCCAGACTATTTAGCTAATCAAGATACACCTTATATAGGTTAACAAAAAATTTACATGAAAAAATTTACATGTGTAGTTACTACAGGAGAGTTTCTTAAGTAAAAATCAAAAGAATAATTTGCAACAAAAACAAATGGAGGTTGGGAATTGTAAAAATGCAGTACCTTGAGCAATTACAAGGAACAAATTGGAAGGTGATGCTACTTTGTATTGCAACTTCATTTTCGATTTCCTATTGAGCCAGAAAGCCCATTCCTAGACCATAAAAATAAATAATAGTAATCAAAGTTAATTTTAATATTCAACATTCACAAAACCCATTACTGAACAATAAGATAAAAATGGTACCATAGAAAGTAAGTTTCACTATTCAATATTCTCAAACCCCTAAATGTAGGTATAAATGGTGAATCATGATTTCCCATTGTGTTTTGATGAATACAAGTGCAAATTATCAAAAAACAAAATCACAACAACAGTATACATGCCTTGTGGTAAAATCCTGGGATGGTAACGTCGTGGTCAACAGACCACTCCTTCTCATCATCAAGACTAGGTGATTTCTGGAACCCATACAGTCTAGGGCCTGGAGCTAGTTCACGATTTTTTACCTGTAAAGCCACCAGGAGAGAAGTCAAACACAACAGATTATATAAAGTAAAGACATGCCCCCTTATATCACTCTCCCCCAAAATATCCCAATCCAAGAGGATCTTTTGAAAATACTTACAGAGATGCTTTGCACAAACAACTTATTGGCTTTTACAAGCCGAGAATAGTTGAGGCCCATTTCCAAATGTTCAGAACCATATAAACCAAACAGCATCCACAATGATCCTAGTGATCAGTCAAAAGTAATATCAATATGACATTAGTCAGGAATATAGAAGCTAAATAGACAACACAGATCCTCCTTTAACACAATTAGCTTGGTCCAAAAGAATGAAAATATTTTGTCTACAAGGTACAAACAATAACAACTGTATGATTCATAAATGCACCTGAAATAAGATAGCAATCAAAATTCAAAAACTTATTTTTGCCTCCTAACTTCAAGAAAATAATAGTTTATGCTAGAATCACCCAGGATATACCCAAGTGAAAGAAGTTACAGTATAATGTTTTCATCTCCTCAGGGAAAGAACTTTATATTAACAAATAGAGCTCTTGCAAAGGTATTTCAAGATTTTCAGGCAATCTGCCAAATATGACAAACGAAATTATCATAGTTCAAAACCCATGACTCAGCCAATTCAACTGACTTGAACTTGACAACAGAGTAAAATCTCAGCAAATTAAAAATTTAAAAAAAAAAATTGTAAGAGTCCCAAAAAGTCAGCATACTAGCCAAGTACTCACCATGAGTTGCTATATAAAACTTGCCAAAACTCACCCAAGCATAAATGGGCAAGTTTATTGGCTGTGAATAAATCTGATGAGTAAGTTTTTTAAACCAAGGAAAAAATCACATATACAGGTTCTTTCCTCCACATTTTTTTAATTTTAATGTTCTTGAATTTTTTTTTTAATGTTTTTGTAAGAATCATGTTCTTGACTTCTATTTAATGGATATAAAGTTACAAACTACTGACCTTGAGTAATTTTATCCATTTTTTTGGTCACTTGTTGATTTTGCATTCATGATTCATCTTAGTTCTTACCAAGGGTAAGTGCAACAATAACTAACCATCATAAACTTTACTCCATTCTTATTAATAATCAGAGATGAGAGCTACAATATCAATTTATTCTGCTCTAGTTTTAAAATCTATGGTAGTAGTCTCTTTTATAACCCACAGACCAAGTTAATCTAATTAAAAAACCACATTTCACATATATATCAAATTCAATGGTTATGACTCTGACTTACTAATAAAATAAATACTCAGTAGCCATCAAGAAATTTTGTACTTGAGAGTAATCAAAATGCATTTCAAGTCATCAGTTCGTTGTATTCCAAGCACAAACAAAAAACAAAGGTAATTGTTTGGGATTCTAAAACTTTATTTTCCAATCATTTATTGGTCAGTGAGAATCAAAGCTTCTAACAGACATATTGTCTATTGATAATCCTCTTTAGAAATCTAGGTTGGTATTACTTTTTATCATCATATGGTATTCTAATCCAGGAGATTCTAAAACTTTGTTCATACTGCGCTAAAGCTGTAGCACTGGATGTTACTTGCTGTCTTCACCACCAGCTTTAGCATCATCCCGATCACACATAACCAAACCACGAAGCCCAAATTTGGCATATCCAAAACCACTCAACTCTGACAGTATAAGCCCTGTCCTACAACCTTGTTTAGAAGTACATGAATAACCCAATAAAGTACAGAACATGAATTGGTCATACGCAAGAGGTGCTATTTGTAACTTGCCAAGGCATCTACTCGTTTTCTACTCTTGCAAATTAATATAATGCAACCTTTCATCAAATAAGATGCTAGTTGTAAGCCTTCAAACTGATATACCCAAATTCTAAGTATAGTTTGATGGGCCTTATGGAATTGGTGAAGATGGACATCACCTGATTGGCATTAGACTCCCCCAACTCACTTCTTATCATCATTTCTTTGGGAATAAAAATAATTTATTAAAAGTGACCATATTTTTCCAGCCCCGTGCAATACCTTTGTCTAATCTTTTTGTGACATGGCTGTCCCAAAGAAGCAATAGCCTGCTAAAACTTGCAATTGTACACGATTAATCATGGATCATGAAGACAGGCAATGTTAATCCGAAATAATCGCATGATTCGCGAAAAAAACAATTTTTAGTTTAAATTGATGCAAAAAAATTGCTGCAACCCACAAAAAAAGACCTACAGACCCTAAAAACCCCGTGAAATTGCAATAAATCCAACCACACGACAAGAGGAGGAGGAGGCACAATGGTAGGAGAAATATATGCAATAGGAGGTCAAATAACTCTATGACATATGCGTGACAGGAGGTCAAATAACTCTTTGACATATGCATGACAGAAGATCAAATAACTATTGCTTCTTTTGTTCCCACTTACAGGTAACCCCTAAGATGCACTTCTTGAGGCAAAAGGTGATACTTGACTTTAAGTTTCTCAAATATTTCCTTCATTCTCAGTAGCAAATCAGATCATCTATTCAACCTCTTGCCTATAATCTGATAATTAATTGTATGTTTTAGGCAAAGGCCCACTGGCATACTATTAACATTCTCAATCTCCTTAATAAACAAGCTATACTCTGGGTGCCAATGATGAGGCTTGCTTTCAATATAGTTGAATGAACAAACACAACAGTTGCACATTAAAACCAGCCAAGGAAATCTATATCTCGTCAGTTAACTTTACTGACCTTTAGGGTAAATTGGATCAAAGGACCTATGAGAGTTTGTTTATTATTTCTATCACTGCTTAATTTTAACTTCAATGTGTAATTGTGCTACATACTCTTACCATTCCTAAAGAAAAGAATCACAAATAATTGAACCTGCATATTCTCTCAAGTGAAACAATTCTTTCCACAATAGTAGTTGTGTCTACAAAGAAATCGATGCTCTCTCCCATATCTGGACTCCTATAATAGTTACTAATTGGTTTTGTAGATAATATAGAGTAAGGTAATATACTTTTCCCTTGTCATCATGCAAAAACACTGTAGTAAGGATGTTCATTTCTTCACAACCATCTGCAGCATTCAAAAACCAAATCGGTTGTATGGTGTAGAATTGAAAACTTATGTTGATTAGCTGAGACAATATGTTTGTTCGAGCGAAAAAAGATGACTTTAAAAATTAAAAAATGATTGTTTAAGCCATATCTTTGTATCTAAGCCCTCTTTATAGAGGTAAGCCAAGTATAAATTATTGCTATCACTAGCTCCATTAGCCCAGGTCATTTTTTAGATGAAATTTTTTCACTTTATTGGGATATCCTTCACCTGACAGATGGTTGAGAGCAGTACAGCATACATGGGTTGCATTTTCTATGTCATGGAAAAAATATTTTCTACTTTTCTATTTTTTCTTTTATAGTTCACTGGTGAATCTTGAGCACTCCTCTTGTCTACTTTAGCTAGATATTTTTTTATTACCCATTCACCCATTTTAGTCATCTGTCAAAATTAGTCAATATTCCAAGCTTTTAGAAGCGTATGTCTTACAAATAACTATTGATATTTAGCTGTTCATATACTTTTCAATTAAAATATGTTCAGAAATAATGTTGATACTTGATACTCAAGATGAAGGCACCAAATTTGATATATTAGCTTCCATTGCTCATGCAACAAGAGGTTCCCTGCGTAGCTGCTAAAAAAGCCAACTTTTGTGTTCCTTGAAAATAATCCTATTGTTTATGGATGTTAATTTCTACAATTCATTAGTTAAACTCTCTACTTCATTTGCTCCCTATATCTCTATGCTATGGAAATGCCCTTAATTTTTTTTTTAAACAGCAACTTTTCTCTCTTTTTCTACAACTTTTTATATTTTTTTAAAACCAGTTTTTTCTATACTTTTGGATTACTGATTTTTTCCCCAAATGATTCTTGCTGCTATGGGATGTCCTACCTACAGCATCAAAATTGCAAGTCCACCCCTCTAGGGTTTGTCCTATTTAGCTGTAATGTACCATGAAAGCAATAGGAAAAAATTTCAATTTTCAGGGGGATTAATTATTAAACAGTGAAACCAGTAGACGCATGTCCACCCCCCTGAGACACATCTCAGAGACTTTTCGCGCACCTGAAGTCTTTGATTTTGGTTCGAGACTTTACCGTGTCATCTCCCCGTCCCCCACCAAGTTTCTAGACGTCTCTTGTGCGTCTCCTGCCAAAAAAGGCACATAAAAGACATAAAAAATAACACTGAACATTATTTTCCTTCTCCATTCACTGTTCGAAGCACTGAAGGTGCCCAAGAAGAGTGAAATGTGTGCGTAAGAATGCAACCAGGTTTGGATTTACATTTTTTTTCAAATCTTTTTGTTGTTTAAACGCCTGCAGGCCTGCAATCGTGACCTTCGATGAGACTGAGAGTCTGAGCTTCAAGCTTTTATTTTTAAATCTTAAGCATTCAAATGCTGTGTGAATGCTTCCACATTTTGCATACATGTCTGACAGCGCAGTTGTGTGCAACTGCACTGGCAGAAATGTATGCAAAATGTGGAGACATTCACACGGCATTGTCATAGGATACAGAATTTATAGGATGCTTAGAGGAATGTACCCTATAAATTCTTAGTTAATGTTCAAAGTTCAAACTTAAACTTTTCCATTGTTCTTGTTTTCAAAGTTCAATATTATAATTATTATTTGAAAATTATTAAATTATATTAAAACAAAATTGGCATCTCCAAGTCTCCTATTTATGAACATTAACTGTACCAGTCTCCAAAGTCTCCAAGTGACTATGTTATTAAAGCATGGCACCAATTGTTTAAACTATAGAAGCAAAATTCTGTTTTGTATACCCTTCAAAAATAGATTACACATGATTTTTGTTATTTCCAAGTCTGAAAGAAAACTAATCAAGATCATCCTTAAGGAAGGGAACTGCACTCCTTGTCATGGTTTGGGAAGTTTAATCTCTAGACTTCCCAATAGCTTCATCTCTACCCTGGCAGCACACATTTCGGAAAACGATTTATTTGTTTGGTCAGCTCAAAAGATATTTGCCAGACCTCAAGGTCCTGGTTAGCATATGTAAGAATCACACTCTCACCAAGAAATCCATGGTGCCAAAAAAGGGATGGAAACAGGGACTATGTCAATGAGTGACAAACTTTCCCGTACAGGTATGTAGGATTTTATATCAAGGTTTTCACCTGCGGAAAAAAATCTTAAGGATTTAAAAATAGATTAGACAGCCTTCTTGGAGTATGATAAGGCAAAAAGGAGAACTGTGAAGAGAGGAGAAAACCACTTGATAGATAGGGGCCTCCCCACACCCATCTGCAAGCTGCCTGACAGGCAAGTTGAGGTAGCCACAGAAGCCACTTAAGAAGCCCATTTCACAGGATCTTCTGCCTGAACAACATTGACCTACAGTCAAATCTCACCTCCCAAATCGTTTTACACATCTGGATGAAATCTTAAAAGGCCCTGATGACAATCTTGAATGTAAAGTGCATTTATACTTACAATAAGGGACAGCTCAAGTGAAACAACACAGAGAATCCTTTCTTACTAAGATAAAAAAAGGAAAAACCAATATCAGATTTCCATCAGTCTTGAGCAGCAGAATACAAAAGGAGAGTAAGAAACGGAGGAGACAAAAGAAGAGGTTGGGGCAGCCAAAGAAGTAGCTGCATCAGTGTCACTGATCATCAACTAAATGAGGAGCTGGTTAATACAGTAGATCAACAAGTAATAAACGTAGGATGATGTGGCAGAAGGGCCTGCCATGGT
>MU225611.1:622631-634342 GCA_018584345.1 Thuja plicata | reverse complement strand
TCCCAATTACAACCCCATATGCCATGCATAGCTAGCTCCATCGCAGAAGACTATTTAACCAAATTTTAAAAAGATTGAACATACTATGGTCACCGGTAGTTTTTATGCAACATCCAGGCTCCATCTATAATCACGGAGATTAGCTATGCCAGTACTAAAAAATCGATTGGTCCTGGTTGTATTACCTGTTCAAAGCAACGCCTCCCTCGAACACCAACACGCAGCAAAACCCTAGCGTCAAAAATGTGATATCTGCAGACATTGCGGAAGATTTAAAATGGGGTTTAAATGCAAAAATGTGGAGTTGCCCGGACCCGACGGGAAGCTTAAATTTGGTTTATTTGAGCACATAACCGTGGATTCGAAATTCATTCCACCTCCTGAGGTGGAATTGCGAAATCCACGTTTTTGGCAAAATGGGGTCATGCAAATCCACATTCCCATTCTCAAAAAGGGCATCCAAACAGGGAATTGCACCCCATAACCGGGTTATGGGAGGCATAACCCGTTTATGGGGTGCAACCAAACAGGCCTAATGTTAGTCGATGGGACAGCCCGTCCCAATGAAACCGACATCTGCAAATAAATCATTTTGTTAAAAAATTTATATAGAAATGTTGATTATTCTATGTATCAATTTAATCAATTACTAGAAAATGTTCAAAACTATACCATTGATCATTCTTGCTTCTAATTAAACATCATGAAATGAATTAAGGTGGTATCAATGGAGGATGAGTTAAGGTGGTATCAATGAAGGATGGTTAAAATCAAATTTGAAAAAGAAATATGTGAGTATGATAGATTTTGTAAATATAATGATAATTTAAGAAAATGTTAATTGTTCTTTGTGTTTTATCTATTATTTATTTTGATTTTTGATGATTGTTTGGTCTAATTTTATATTAAGTTTAGTCTTTTATATGTCTATAGATAGTATTAATATGTTTAGGTGATGTAAGTTCAACTAATGGTTAATTAGCTAATAGGCTTCCCCTTTGAGGTTGCTTGCAACCTGAATTTATCTCACATTGAAAAACAACTCTCAGTAAACCATTTTCTAATTATGGTTTGAGGATGAACAGTACATCAAATCTTGAGTGCAAATCACATCAATCACTGCAATTTTCCTCTGCACGTTATTTCTATGAAATCTTGGGTATAAACATTATTTCTATCGTTGACTTTCAATTCTTCCCCTGCGTTCATGTCTCTCTGATTTATTTCTTACCTACCTATGCCAGTATCATAACATGATTTTATTGCAAAGAACTCTTCAACTATCATAGATTATATCTATTGTATATTGTATGACTAATAATTATATCTTTACCACTGTAGTAGTTGTATGTTGCAGCTCTTCTCATTTAATAATTAAATATATTAAATCCCATGGAGTATACGCATCGGTGTCCAGTTGTTAAATCATGAAATATGTCTTGCCTAGCTTGATGGAACAAAGGCATGGTTTGACAATTTTTCACTCATGGAGATGTGTTTAGGGGGCATTAAATTCTCAACCACTTTGAACCTTGTACAATATGTTTTCATTCATATTGTTGCCACTATAAGTCAGATAAACAGGGTAAGCTTGTTCATTCCAGAAAACAACTAACCGGGCTACCAGATATGAGATTACCTGGGAACCTTCCAGGCCCGAGTTCAAGCCTCACCAATATCATCTCTGCATTTAAATCCCAAGGATTGAATGCTACAGATATGGTTGCACCTTCTGGTAACCATGATTCATATATTTCAAAAAAAAAATTGGGGAGGGGGGACTGTAAATAATTTTGATGTTGTAATAAGATTATCTGATGATTTGTTAATGGTGTACGTAAATGAATAGGTGCCCATACAATCGGCAATGCCCATTGCCTCTTCTATAGATCTTGTATTTACTTTGATGCCAACATGGACCATATTTTTGTAGCTTCTCTACAGGCAAAATGTTCTAGCAGTAGTGGTCCTACAGACAACAACCTGTTGACGGGACTTTGTGACCGGTCTCATCAACATATGTAAGTTGTCACCGAGTACCGGGGTACCGGCCAACTTCGCCTGTAAAGGTTGTCCAGGGAATAAATTCTCTGGGCCTTCGAGCACCAGAGTGTCGGGTCTCGACAGTGCGAGGAGCTAAGTTGGGTGTGTGACTATTTTTGTTCAGGGGGATAGCTGGTTTTTGGCTCGTCTTCTCCAGGGATTTTGTCAGTAGGTTGGGGTTTCCTGCAAGCATGCATTAGTTTACCAAATAAACTTCAAAAGATATGCTAGAGTTAAGAGTTCATTCCTTCTACTTATAGTTATGCTAAATATTTCAAACATCAACCATGCTCTAATGAACTATACTAAATACTAAACATATAAAGAACCAGCAATTCATACATGTTCAATAGCAAGGGGAAAAGAGGTCGTTAATCTACTTAAAACACTAGAGCAGAGGACATTAGAAACATACAACACAAAAGAGCATTAACTCAAAGATTAAAACACCAACAACGTCATTGCCAGAACTCTTCTTTCTTCATTAATAGGTTTCCAACATCACTGGTGTGTACATCAATGGCTCCAAGAGAGCATCTAAGAACTGTCGAGCATTGAGCTCTGCAACTACAAGAAATGAAATGTTGAATGCAAATAGTATTGGACTGCAAAATCATCAATTTCGCCGAACCCCCCCCCCCAAAGATAACACAACTGATCGCTCTTTTCCACCGAAAGGGCCTGGCTCTAACCAAGCTAAGGATCTGGCCGAGGGAAGTCAACTTTACCTGGGGGGAAGGTTTGACATCACAAAGGCGTTGGAAAGAACCACCACCTCCATGACCTTGATGGAGGTTTTATTAAACTATCCCGAGAAGAAGAAGTCCCTTTTGAAGCTTTTGGGAAACCCAGAAGCCGTCAGTCTCCCACCTAAGACAGTCACATTTGACAATGCCAATGCGGCTTTCTTCCGAGGAAACATAGAAAATCCTCCCTTCCTACTAGGTCTGAACATACAAGGGAAGAACCTACACAATTGCTTGGTAGATTTCAGAGCTTCGGGCAATGTCATGCCATTATCTATATGCCAGAAGCTCAGACTCTTTCCCACTCCATCCAAAGGTGCATTAGTCCAACTAGACAAAACTGTTGTAAAAATGGTAGGTGAGCTAAAGAACGTTCAGATTCAGCTCATCTAAGACCCCCAGATATCAAGCATAATAGACATCCAAGTGGTGGACATCCTCAAAACTTATGGGATGTTTTTAACTCAGAATTGGTCTAAGGCCCTTAACAGGTATTTCTCCATGGACTTCTCCCACTTGTGACTCCCCTGGGAGGGGCAGTCTAACCAAATTTGGGTATAAAGTAAACCCAGGATGAAGCAGGCCCTCACCGAAGTCAGGAGGGTAAATGAAGTCCTTTTTCTCTAAGACTTCCTCCGGGGTGTACCGACCCCTCGAGATCCTAACATTTGATTTCACCCCCGAGGAGGATCCCATAGTTTCTCAAATAGTTCAGGACCTGGATGAAAAACTGAGGGGTGAGGTTAACTCACAAGGTATTGCAGCAACTCCTGCCACACTCTTGTCCAGCACTTGGTGCCAGGTGCATTATCAAAAATATTCCAAACTAGAGTGTGAGCCTTACATAGTCATCGCTACCTGCCATATCCATGCCCTCCGAGAGGAAGAACACAAAGTGGATTTGCCTGGACCCAGCAATCATTTTGGCAGTACGCCCAAGGTATCGCCTGTCCAGGAATCCCAACCATGGACTTCCCTGGAGATAAACCTCACCCATGTGTCATCAGAGCTAGAGGAAACTCCTCCCCGCCCTCCCAAAATCAATCCAAATGCCACTTCGCCTTCCCAGCCCCAGAAAACAAACAATGACTTATGGACCCTAAAATTTGACGGGTCTCGGTCTAAACAAGGTTGTGGGGCCGGAGTGGAGTTGATCAACCCGCGGGGTAAATCCTTCCTCGCATCCAACAAGCTATAGTTTAACTACATGAATAACGTCACAAAGTACAAGGCCTTGGTCCTTGGACTCTTGTTTGCACTAAGAAAGGGAATCACCCGCCTTCGGGCAATGGGTGATTCAGAGTTGATTGTTAAACAGGTCCGAAGCCAATATACCTGTCATGAAAAAGGCTGGCCGCATACCGCAACCGGGCATGGAGCCTCATTGAAGATTTTAATTCTTTTGGCATCGAGCTTATTCCCCAAAAAATAAATTATGTTCTGGATGCCCTTATCGTGTTTGCCAGCACCCTTGAGCCAATGACTGGCTCACGGCTCTGGAAGTTCTCTGCTGAGATGGTCCCCACCCCGTCCATTCTAAATAATATCACCCACTTTCAGGTCTTTGAGGATGATCGACATATTCTGGCCTTCATGGCCAACATTGGTGTCTTCAAGGATCAAATAGTGGAAGAAAGAGATCACGACGATACCGGTCAGGGTGAAGAAGATGATGGGATCATAGACTTACCAACCAACACCATTCCTAACGGGATGGTAGCGCTATAATGCATCTTTGATTTGGACCCCCAGGGCCAAGAGAAGATATCATCCTCCTCAGAGGGAGAAAAATTCAAAAAACGTCAACATTGGCCAGGCCGGTGAAGAAAAATTTGTACACATTGGCACCTCCTGCTCCCTAGAGGAGAAGGAGAAGATTCTCGCAGTTCTCCAAGAATACATTGATGTAATTGCATGGGGGTACAAGGATCTGAAGGCCTGTGACACATCCATCATGACCCATACTATCCCACTGAAACCAGATGCTAAGCCATTTTGACAAAAGCAAAGACCGGTAAACCCATTGATAGAACCTCTAATTTATGAGGAGGTTCAAAAATTGTTATCAGCCCAGATTATCTTTCCTATCTAGCACACAACTTGGGTTGCCAACCTCATCCCTATGAGGAAGAAGAGCGGCGAAATCCACCTTTGCGTGGATTTTCACAATTTGAACAAGGCATCTAAGAAGGATAATCACCCTCTCCCCTAGTTAGATGAGGTATTGCAAATCGTAAATGGATCCCAAATGATGTCTTTCCTGGATGGGTACTCCAGGTATAACCAGGTTATGGTTAAGTACGAAGATAGAGACAAAACAACGTTCACCACCAAGTGGGGAACATTTGCCTACCAGAGGATGCCCTTTGGCCTTATCAACGCAGGGGCAACATTTCAAAAGGCTATGGATATTGCGTTCGAAGGCCTAGTTAACAGATGTATAATCATCTACGTGGATGATTTGACCATCTTTTCCTAGGATAGGTGTGATCACTCTGCTCACCTCGCCCAAATTCGCAAGAGATGTCATCGGTATGGGATTTCCCTCAACCCTAAGAAATGTATAATCGGGGTCACTGAAGGGAAGCCTCTCGGGCATATCATCTCTGAGAAGGGTATATCCATTGACCCTGATAGAGTTGAGGCACTGCTGAATCTACAGATGCCCGACAGCAAGAAAGAAATGAGATCTTTCTTCGAAAAGATAAACTTTGTTCGGCGATTCATCACTGGATTCACCGAGATCGTAAAACCACTCAACGATATGATGAATAAAGAAATGAAGATTGAGTGGAGCCCCGAAGCGAAGTGAGTGTTTTCTCAGATCAAGCAGACCATAGTGGAGGCACCAGTCTTGGCGAGTATGGACTATTCCCTCCCATTCCACATATACTCCTTCGCCTCACCGCATTCCGCAGCAGCGGTCCTAACCCAGAAAGTTGAAGGGGAAGAATGAACTATTGCCTTTATGAGCTCCCCCTTCAAGAACACTGAAGTCCAATACTCATCTTTGGAAAAGCAGGCCTTTGCTCTAGTCTGTGCCATGAAGAGATTCTAGCATTATATTCTCCGGAGCAAAGTGCATGCTAGCATTCCAGACCAGGCGTGAAATCTCTACTGCTACAGAGTGGACTGGGCGAATGTCAGGGGAAATGGATGGTCATCCTCCAAGAATATGATCTAGAAATGCAAACCATGAAGATAGTCTGAGGTCAGGGACTATGTAGAGCAATGGCGGAAGGAACTCCAAACATTGAATGCCAAACTTACACAGTGGAGTCCGTTACCAAAGACCCCTGGTATACCGATTTGGTGTACCTATTTCTCAACAACATGTGCTTGAAGGGGCTTCCCCAACACAAACATCACACCCTGTGGCTGAAAAGCGCACACTTTATGATAAAAAATGGAACACTTTTCCGCAGGAACTATAAAGGGATAAACCTCTGGTGCATAAATGGGGACCAAGTTGCTAAACTGATTGAAGAATTTCACAGACAGTTTGGAACCGGGCATGGCTCAGCTGATGCCACCGCCCGCCAGATTCTTTAGGCTGGATACTATTGGCCCTGCATCTTTAAGGATGTCTACACTCATGTTAGGAGATGCCACACTTGCCAAATGATGACACGTCATGAGTGGAACCCGGCCAAGCCTTTGCAGCTGATCTTTGAAGTTAGACCCTTCACCCAATGGTCATTTGATTTTATCAGGGAAATCAACCCCAACTCATCTGCCAGCCACCGGTACATTCTGACTGCTACCGATTATTGCACTCGATAGTCTGAAGCGATTCCTTGCAAAAATAACATGACAGATGTAGTTATTAAATTCTTGGAAGAAAACATAGTCACCCATTTCAGAATGTCATTCACTATAGTGTGTGACAATGGTCTGGCATTTTCTTTAGCACAATTACTTGAATGGACCTACGAAAGAAAGATCACCTTAAAGTTATCCAGCAACTACTACCCCCAGGGTAATGGTGTGGCTGAATCTACTAATAAAAACCTGTTGGAGGTGATCAAACACTTGTTAGAACAAAAGCCTGGGGACTGGAACGAAAAGCTTAGGTTCGCCCTCTGGATGGATCGCATCAGAATAAAGGCAGCCATGAGGACTTCCTCATTTCATCTGGTTTACGACCAGAATCTAGTGTTTCCCATCAACTTACAAATCTTAGTCTTACAATTTATGCATGAATTCAACGACCGAGATAACATCGTGGAAGTTCAGCTTCTGAACCTAGTGAGAATGGAGGAACAAAGAGACACGGCACTAGAACACTTCATGCATCACCAAGTAGTAGTTAAATGATGGTTTGACCAAAGAGCCCAATATAAGGCCTTTCAGATTTCGAACCTGGTCCTCTTGTGGGACAAGGCCCAGGAAAAGAAGGGGAAGCACACCAAGTTTCAACAGCTCTGGCTCAGACCATATCTGATATCTAAGATCTGCAGGCCAAATGCTTATCGCCCTAGTACTATGACCGGAGAAGTCATCCCATTGTCATTCAATGGACAGTTTCTCAAGCACTATTTTGAATGAGGTAAGTGGTAAGTTGGCCCAAATTTGTTGTTGGAATTATTGGAATGATGTATTGAGAGGGGAGGGGTGAATCTATACCTCTAAAACTTTTTATGTGGTTGGCCCATTAACTTTTGTGTCATCAGATTTGTATATTCCTATCTATCTATTTATCTTTATTTATGTGTGTGAAATCATAATATAAGTTCTTTGCATGTGTAAACATTCAAGAAACATACATGAAAATAAATAACCCATAACACATGATATGATATCGCAGAAAACTCCTGTTAGGAAGTAAAAACTATGGTGGGGATGTCTACCCACAGAACTTCACTATCTGTAGATAAGAAGGGAGTCAGTTAAGGCTTACAAATTGATCACTTATGATGATCTACCCTGTTAGGAGTATTAGAGTGGAGACCTGTTAGGATCTACTTTGTTTGAAGCTTTAGCAACACCGTTAGGTGTGCACTATGCTAAGAGATTTATCAAAGAACTGTTAAGTCCACCTTCTACAAAAGGATTTATGATGTGATGTACTCGTTAGAATGCAACTACAATATAAATGTTGATCTGATAGTATATGCAATCTCTAATTGTTGATAATAGATCCTATAAAGCTTACAATGTATATGTAACCACCTTGAGTGATTTGAGTAATACCTTGTCTCTGCTCGTCAGTAGCCTTGTTTGTGTTCTTGATAACTGATATAATCTATTTCTGAACTTTGCATGAATTCTCTTCTGCTACTTAGATTCTCTCCATGGCTATAATCATTTATCAACTCATTACGTATTACAAATTATTAAACATTCATATATACTAGTTTCTAGGTCCATTCTTGATTCACGCTTTTCATATTAACTCTAGATCCAAGGTTTACAACTTGACCTTGATCTTTAGTTAGTTATGTTTTAGATCTGTTAGGATGCTTTAAAACATTTACAATATGCTTGTTTGACCCTCACGTAAAGTTTTAAAACAAGTAAAAACTCTAAAAATAGAATTGCAATATTTTATCTGACATGGAAAGTCAGATCCACTTTTTGCGGGTTCTGTAAGTGACTGTCAGTTCTGATGGTCGGGCTGCTCTGTCAGTCTGTCAATTTTCTTTCATTCTTTACTCTGTCAATTTTCTGCTCCGTCGGTGTGCCTATTTTGAACTGTTCATCGGGTTCCTGCCTTTTCTTCTCTATCGACGATGTTCACAAAATTGTACCATCGGTAATGTCCTTTATGCTTTATCGTCAGTTGAACACTAGTCAGTTTTCATCAGGAAATTCTATACTTAGCATTTTTACGATAGACATTTTCATCTTGTCGAGTATGCTTGTTGTCCATCATTTATGCTTATACCGATGACCTTTATCATGTTTTTCACTTTAAGTATACTAATGGCAAAACTTAATGTCATCAATCTCCCCCTTTGACATTAGTATCAAAAACTGATATGTGCAACATACTTGATGTATTAGTATGTACACCTGTGTATACTTCTTCCTTAGTCATTTTTCTTTTAATCATGAAATGACTCCCCCTGTGCATATGTCGGTAAGTGTAATTTTATGTACATATCTATCCTTGTTGTACATACAACATACATATTCTTATCTCCTTTTGCTAATGTAGTATATTGTACATATGTACTATACATTCCTCCTTTTCTGATAATGAGGGCAATGGTACTTACAACTTGTCAAAAATGTGAGAGTGTGAGGCTTTGATTTCCTCCATCATCTTCTCCCATTTATCCTTCAAATTTTTAAGAGCCATGTGCTCAAGTGATATTCTCACATGCATATCATAGATGTTGTCTACTATAGACATCTCTGGGGTTGAGATCAGATTTCTTGCATCTGTTATGTGTTGTTGCAGAGTGGTGAGGTTTGGCAATATGTGAGCCTGGAGCTCGGTAACCTCATTTCTAAACTGTGTCTTTGCATCCCATATCTCTTGTCTCAATTTGTTTACCTCTGTGATCTTGTCATGATGCAACTTTATTGTGTTTGCATCAGAGGTTAAACTTTGTGCACTGGCTGTCAGATCTTAATGTAGTTGGGACAACTTTTCACTATTTTCTTTTGTGAAATTTTCTAGTGTGCACAATTTTTGAACTAAGGTAATAGCTTCAGCAATCATAGGTTCTAATTGGCTTGCTAATTCAAAGAGCTTTATCTTATTCTCTACCACTTCTTAGCTGATCTTTTCAACCAATTTGTGTTGATATTTCATCTCTGCATGTACTTAAATTCCTTCTCTACATCTACATTTTGATTGGTGATGGCGTCGGTAAGAACTACAATTTGTTCCATGACTCATATGTCATTCTCAATTTTGATATCTGGAACAAGTTGTTGTAGTATGTCCCTAGATTTATCAAGTGCTTGGGCTTCTCCATGTGCCTTTTTCATTTTCTCTTGAATTGCTTTTCTCTGATACATCACTCCAAACTTTTGAAGTGTTTCAGTATCTAAAGTAGATACATCCCACTTAGGTATTTCAATTACCTCATCAAGTGTTACAGCCAAGATGTCTTTCTTCATTACCTTCTTCTTCTTCTTCTTCTTCTTCTTCTTCTTCTTTGGCTAGGAGACAGATTGGTGAACTACCATTTGTAGATCTTGAGATTGGATTGATTTTGTAGGTGAAGGTCAAGAAGATGAAGCATCTTGTTGCTTTTGTTCAGATCCCATCGATTGGTTTTGTGAAGACTTCTCTTCATTAGCCTTGGGTGTATCAACATATTTATCTTCCTTTTCTTGCATGCTCTCATCTTGCTTAACTTCTTCACTCTTTTATTTCTCTTCATCCTTTCTTAATGTTTCATCTATTTTAGTATCTTCTCCTTTGTCTTTTTCAGTAGACACCTTTTGCTGAGTGTCAGTTGCATCCTTCATCTCTGTATCTGTATCTTTTTGAGTGTCT
This sequence comes from Thuja plicata, assembly GCA_018584345.1. Taxonomy (NCBI): domain Eukaryota; kingdom Viridiplantae; phylum Streptophyta; class Pinopsida; order Cupressales; family Cupressaceae; genus Thuja; species Thuja plicata. Next base: position 624,097 of record MU225611.1, on the reverse strand, counting down.
GATGCATCTTTATTTTCATCATTACCCGTGTCCTTGGGTATATCATCATCTTTCTTAGATGATTTCTCCTGACTTGATTCAATATCAATAGCTTTTATCAAAATTTTCATGTTGGTCGGTGTATTGACCTCTGCAGTGCCAGTAAGTGTATCCTATCCGTCGGTATTACCCTGTGCAATATTGATATCTTCATCTTTTTGCACCTCTTGTGCAAGGTCTTTTCCTGTAGTATCATTGATGATGTTATCCAACCATGTTTCATCATTAATATCTTCAGGTATGTTACCTTTTATTGTCAATTCTTCTTTTGTAACATCTTCTTCATTACTCAAGTCAATATGAATTGGACTTGTAGAATTTAGATTCCTTCACTCTGAGTTTTGTCAAGAGTAGTGTCGAGCCATACCTCATCTGCAACTTCAGTATTCTAGTTGTTGGTTGCCTCACTCTCTTCTCTGTCCAATTCCACTGACGAGTCATCTTTTTCATCCTTAATGATGATGTGTTCCTTCTCTGGGCTAGCTTCCTTAATGGGCTTGTTAAGTATCTTGCACCACTTTTTAGTACTATCTTGATCTATCTCAATTAGCTTCCCCTTGAGAAATTTGTATGCTCTTATTTTGGGTGAGAACTCCTTTTCATACTTTTTCATAATTTCACGTATCTCTTCCTTCTTTGAATCATTAGGCATAAGAGTAACAAGTACTCTTTCTCTTATGTCTTTTTCTTGGTAAAGTGCAAATGTCCATCTTGCAAACAATCTCATTGATAGTTCCTTGGGAACGTCATATTATGAGAATTGTAGTGGAACATAATGGTGTTTGTACATTTTAGCTATTATAGCTTCTTTAATTTTGTTTTGATCCTCTGGATCAAATTTCAACCATTTCCTAATGTTAGGATCAGAAATAGATGGTGATTCTGAGATGTTTTTACATATTTCGTCAATTGTTTATGGAATCAAGGGTTCTTTCCCTTTTTGCACATCTATGTCAACTTCTTCCATAGCTGAGTCTTCTAGATCTTCTCTATTTCTTGTCAACTTCCTCCTTTTGGTCTATTTTTCTTTTGGTGAGACTGGTTTCCTCTTATAGGTTCTCACTTTTCCTTTCTTCAGCGGTGAAGGAGTTGCTTCCTTTGCAGTTTTGCTTCTTGTCCTTGAAGCAGCTGTTGTTCTTGATCTCTTAGGTGGAGGAGGAGGTGGTGAATCTGACTGTGTACCCTTTGAGTAATTCTTTTCTATATCTTCACTGATAGGTGACTGGCCCTCGATTTGTTCCTCCTTTCCTTATGTTTCCTCTTCACCTTCTTCAGTAACTGCAAATTTATTGGTTAAGTTTTTTATTATCTTATTCTTCTTGTTTACAATTTTCTTGACAACAAGATCTATCTTGATCTTTGGTTTGGCTTCTTCATAAGTGCCAAATCTTGCTTGCTTGTTGTCCACTGGTTCATTCAATAGTGCC
>MU225611.1:551342-577258 GCA_018584345.1 Thuja plicata | reverse complement strand
AATTTCGCTCTCACTTTCTGAGCAACTTCTGAGTTCTGCTTTTTCCTCCTTTTGCTTCTCTCTTGTAACAGGTTATTTGCATGCAGGTATTCTTGGCATTCTGTGGATTTGTATTTCTCAAATCCTATAATTATACCTTCTATTTGATCTCCAATTATTTTTTCAGGTACATGATGCCTTTTGACATATTTTGCAAGTACAGGTTCCTTCTTCTTTGAATCTGGGATTGTTCCACTTGGTTCACCATGCTCAAACATTTTGTTATGTTCTTCTGACTGAGAGTTGGGTTCCACCATCTGAGACTCGGTTTCCTTTGTCTGAGACTCGATTGCAACTGTTAGCATCATGGGTTGCACATTTTGTAACAAAGTTTGTGTTGATGAATTTAGAGGTTGTACCAATGGTTGTAATCTAATCACCATTGCTTGTGTCTTAGGTATAGTATCAGGTTCATAATACACAAAGTTCATTTAGTCCTCAGGCTCTTTACCTCTTTGTTCTTCACTTCTCTCTACAAACTCATCAATCTTCACATGCACACTTTCTATGACTTTATGAGTAGCAAGATTCAAACATTTATATGATTTTATTTTCTAGGAGTAGCCTAGGAATACGCCTTCATCACCTTTTACATCAAATTTTCTATTTCTTGCTTCCTTCAAGATGTAACATTTACTTCCAAATACTTTAAAATAATGAACATTGGGTTTATAGCCATGCCATAATTCAAAAGGTGTGTGATCAGTACCTTTCTTCAGTTGAACTTTGTTCAAGGTGTGAACTGCAGTGCTAATAGCTTCCTTCCAGTATTTGGTTGCAACATTCTTTTCAATCATCAAGGTTATTTCACAATCCATAATAGATCTGTTTCTTCTTTCTATTATTCCATTTTGCTGTGGTGTACCAGTGGTAGATACTTGTCTCTTGATTCCTCTTTCATTACAAAATTCATTGAACTCATTAGAAATGAATTCAGATCCTCTATCAGATCTTAGGCACTTTAGTTTCTTTCCTATCTCCTTCTCAACTCTGGCAAGGTACCACTTAAACTTCTGAAAAGCTTATGATTTCTCCTTGAGAAACATAATAGTCATCATTATGGAATTATCATCAACAAATAGAATGAAATAATTTTCTCCAGTGTAACTTGTTGTTCCAATTGGTCCACATATGATGTGAGTGTTCCAAGGCTTGCTAGCACTTCATCTAAGAGACCTAGTTTGTCTCTTCTAGGAACCTAACCTCCTCTAGGTCTTGATTGGCTTAGAAGATTAACTAAGTCCAATTCCAACTCTTCTCTAAGAGTTTCTACCATTGTGCTTCACCTTGAAAGACTAACACCTTTTAGTTAGTTCAATCCTTCACTTCTCCCACTACACTTAGAAGGATCTAAGTGCCAACTCCACTCTAGCATTCATGATTCATTGCAGGGGTGATCATCATCACGGAAAAATTCCACTTTCTCCCATTTGGATCCATTTTGAGGTATCTCATAACCATTTTCAGTCTATTCCAAGTTTTTGTCTTCAAGAGGCCTAATTGGGCTTATTTCCTTGTAGCCTTTTACAGTGAATTTTTCCCAATTCTTTCAAAACTTTCCCAAAGAAGTAAAAAATCCAATCCCACATTTAGATACCCTTTATCATTCCTCAAAATATTTTGTAATTTTTAATCCCCTAGGTCATCTGTACATAGGGTTCCTACAATCTAGGTCCAATAGGGCTAATAGGCCTAATTTCTAGGATTGTCTGCAACACAGTTTAAAACTTGCACAAAACTTGGTCTCATGGATTGGTATGAACTCAATCCTCATAGTATGTCAATATATGACCATACCCTATCTGGAACTGTACTTGGCCCGTATAGTACTTCTCTACCCTGCAAGATATGCCCACTGTTTCATCTCCAAACCTCTAACCGGACAGTGTATGCTCGCCTAGGGCTTGACACTAAAAATAGCTCTCCATCATCCTAAGACTCCTAATCCTAAATATATATACACTACTGACTCCCCTAACATATCCATCCATCCTTAGGTGTTTCCCAGGGTTAGATTTCATGGGGGAGCCATGAATCGACTGACTGGTTAGGACAGGACCAGTGGAGACTCTAAACCAAAAACAATTTATTCAACTGACTAAAACTACTCTAATCAACTTGTCTATCAAATGAAAAAGTCTTAGAACAGTCTAAAGAACACTGAATAATCACTAGATTTAGTCTTTCAACCCACTACACATGAATTTCACATCAAAATGCTTGGATTTGTTGAATATAGAGTTGTAGAGCTATTATTCCATCTTCAAAACTTGTTACAATGCATGACTAATTTTGAGTTTTGAGCCTTGGGTAACATTAGATGCCATCCCCATGATTCTAGGGACTGTTAGTCAGTATCCCACTTCCTATTCATAAGGGGATCCAAAGATAACCGGGTTGCATGCAACATTGCAAGAATTACAAAATATTGTCATAGCAACTTTTTAGCAACTTTTGGCATCTTTGCCATTAAGCCTCCTCCCTAAGTTTTAGGACCTCTAACCTCTTCATTTTGAGGATCCAAGATCATTCATGACCTTATGGAATCTCTAAGACATCATGAATGTGTTTAAGACACATTGAAGACTCTAATTCAAACTCCTAACACTAAGAAATTTAAAATCTACTAACAATGGCTAATTTGGTGACCTTAGTCCTAATGACTAACTCACCTAGCCCACATTGCAATGACCTTCTAAGTTCTAAAGTAAACAAACTATCTTGACTTGGCCAATGTCAAGTACAAGCCAAAACATCCTAACTATGGAGGTTAGCCTAGGTGTGCTCCTATGCCAACATAGATCATTACGCACTAACTCCAATACTTCTTCAGTATTGTAATTCTTGCTCTTGAAACTAGTTTTGGCCATCTTCCCAATTTGACATTGTTTGCATATTATCAATTCAGGTTTCTTCAAAATAGGAATACCTCTTACTCTTCTATTCTTGCTTATGTTGACCAGGTTATCAAAGTTCACATGACACAACCTTTATGCCATAACCATCTTTCTTCTACTTGTACAATAAAACATGAAATTTCAGTGAGATCAAGATAGAATAGATTACCTTTTATTTTCCTGCCAATTCCAACTAGGTTTCCTTTACCATCCAAGAGCTTGGCCTTACCATTCATGAATTCTACCTTGAAACCAATGTTATTCAGTTGTGCCAAACTCAGTAGATTACGTCTTAGTTCTTCAACCCAATAAGCATTATCACATTTGATTCCTTCAATTAGATCAATACAACCTTTACCTTTCACATGGCAAGGTTCATTATTCCCAAATTTGACACTCCCACCATCATAGTGCTCTCGATGTTCAAATTTTGTTTTATCACCAGTCATGTGGTGAGAACAACCACTATCAATTATCCAAGTGTCATTAACATGAGAGAAAAGTGCAGTATTTTCATTTTCTTCATTGTCTGACTCATCCTTAATAGCAATGTAAACCATTTCATCTTCATCACTATCAGAATATTTTGCAATATAACAAGATTTCTTACCTTTGTCCTTGTAGCTTTTGTAACTTTTGAAATCTTTCTTGCCTTTGTACTTGTTGAAATTTTTCTTATCTTTGTCTTCTTTGTTTGGACACTTAGCAGCAATGTGGCCAACTTCATCACATGAGAAGCAAATGAATGGTATTCTTCCTTTTCCTTTGGCAGCTCTCTTTGCAAGTAGTGCTTCAATGATTTCTAGATCTTCATCACCAGATTCATCATCACTATCATTGTCAATATGTTTTCCTTTTTAATCCATCTTACCAAGGCTTGATTTGGCTTTGAATACAGACTCAAAAATGCTAGGATTAGGAGAATAATTATCAAAATTGTCCAACTCAAAAGTTATTAGCCTTCCAACCAATGCATCTAGAGTTATATCATTACTACGCCTCATCTCTTGAATAATTGAAACTCTAATTGCATAGATAGGAAGTAAAGTTCTCAATACCTTACTAACCACTATTTTGTCTTCAATCTGTCCAGCAACAACTTTGATGGCACTGACACTTTTCTTGATTCTTTCACTGTATTTTTTAATGTCTTCTCCTTCTTTCATTTTCATCTGATCAAACTAACCTCTGAGACTCTCTACTTTGGATCTCTTTACATTGTCACCTCCTCCATGGATATCATGCAGTTTCTTCCACATATCATAGGCAGTAGGGCAGTCCTTGACTTCATCAAATTCTGAATAGCTGAGTGAAGAAGCTATATCAATAATCATTATGTTATGATTATTCATGTCCACCATTTGATCCACAGACATAGGTCTAGGTGGTTCCACATACTTGTGGTCCAAGAATTGCAAACTAGTATCTCCAATAGTAGATAGATGTAGCCTCGTCAACTTTTTCCATGCAGCAAAGTTGTCTTTGTTAAGCTTGGGGATCTCCCTTCTATACGACATCTTTGATCTTTAGCTTAGGCCTTGAAGCCTTCCTTGAAAGCACCAAAATCTCTGATAACAATTGTTGGAAATGAGTTGAGTAACTGAGAGGGGAGGGGTGAATCAGTTACCACAAAAACAAATCCAAGTCCCTTAGATGTCTTAATCAAACTTATCACTATTACTTAGTTAACAAAGATATTCTTAAGATATTAAATGTAATTATCCTTTGGTGATTAATTGCAGAAACATAAAGCATAAAGCAAATAACATGTACACAGATGACACCAATATTTACCGTGGAAACCCAATTCGAGAAAACTACCAATTGCAACTAGTTACTATTTTTTACTCTTCTGAAGTGAGTCGTGTTAGGAGTCAACCCTGTTAAAGGTTAAAAAAACACACTGTAAGGTGTGACCCTGATAAAGGATTTAATCACTCTGTAAGGAGTGGCCTTGTTAGAGGTCTTTAAACACTTCAATGTAGAAATGCCACCTTGTGAGAGGCTTTATGAAAGATTGTTAAGTCTACTCTGTAAAGAGATTTGGATCACTGCTACAATTGTTAGAGAGTAACAATTAATTGATCTGATTAAATAAGCATCTGTCTTTGTAGATTTAGATCTCTATTTTGTCTTTAACTGGATCCTTACTGATCAAATATTCTTATGCAGCTCGGTCTGGATAATTTGTCCTTACTCAGAATTCCCTCTGATTTCACCTTCACTCTTCATATCAAAAAATCACACATTCAATCCAAACTTGACCTTGTATATATATGATAACCCTTGTCAAGTCGGCTTGAATAACCTTCCAAATAAACAATAAAACTCAAATATGTTGGCTGCAATCAACCAATTAAACATAAAGTGTAAACTGTTGTTAGTCGGCTGGTACTAAATGCATAACTCGATTAACATTGTAATCCTTCAATGCCCAACTTTAATGTATTACCCGAGTGAACTCGTTTAGTACTGATAATCACTTGGATGATACTGGAGTCTTCTTCAATGTCCAAGAGAGTTTGACATACACACTGTGCTCGATTAGGATTAGACATTTATGTAACATTAATACATTTGTGTATACATCAATGAAAATACACAATTGAATAATTGTCTTCAACAATATATGTCCATGACTTGACACATTATCTTATGTGTGTTACTGATGCATTCATTGGTTTAGATTATATTATGATTATGACACTAATGTTATGTTAGGATTATAGATTTGAGGAGATAGTGGTTAAATGATATGATGATCATGTTTTCCGTATGATCATAATAGTGGTTTTGTGGCACATATTAATAATTTTTCACCTATTTACGAGCTATATATATTCATTTATTGTCATTCTTGTATTATTGCTTCTATAGATCCTGCTAAATGTGTTTGTTCAAAGAGCGATGAAGTCATAGTTACTCACTTGTGAGGTCTACATGATGTCTCAATCCCCTTCGCTATTTAATATTATACATTTTACCAATTTTTTGCCTACAACTCAAAACATATAGATTTTATTGTGATATATATTCTACATAAGGTACATAATTTGTTTCAGTTAAGTCTATTATTAAGTTATTTGCTAAACACAAAGAATGCAGAAAAGAAATATTGTTGTACTAAATAGAAAGTAAATATAGAGATCAAAAGAATATTCTTATTTCATTTGCAAATGTTTTAAAAAAAGAAACAACTTCACATATTTGCAAGTCATACATTCTTTTGACATTAAATAAGGTACAAGTATAGAGAAGAATCCACACAAACTATGGTAGCTATAAAAATTGAAGCTATCGAATGAAAATATCATCTATGGAAGTCAAGATAGGAAGAAGCTAGGGAATATTTTCCATTTCCTGGTTATGGCAAACTGTTATGCCTTGAGATGAGGGTTGGGGCCTAGATCCCGCATCCTTGATGTAACTGCAAAAAAGGAATGGAAGAATATGAATGCCTCACTCCTAATATTGACTACGATGCATGCAAATCAGAAAAAGAATAAGAGAAAATGAGTCAAATATTTTAAACTAATGTGTTTTTTTCATGTGCAGGTATAGGCTCATTGTCATCAAGAGGTTAAGCATGTGAGGTAAAATGTGTCTCCCATAGAGATTGAGCCCAATATACATTCATATAATTAAGATGATCATGAGCGGGTGCATTACCTACCCCATCTATGCTACCAGGTCCAAAGATATGTGTTTCTCATAATAGCTAACCACCTAGGTTTTCTCCCATAAGGAGCACACATCTTCTGGAATAGGGTCACCTTGCATAGGTGAGGAAGTCACCTACCATGGTCAATTGAATTCTTCATTCAAATGGTATACTTGGAGCGGCTACAAGAGGACAAACATCTAATTAATTATTGAAGGGATGCATCTTTATGGTGTGAAACATTCTAGTTTAGATTTAGGTACAAATTGGAATCTCAAGAGCAACAACTATTGAAGGGAAATGATATCATCTCATGAAATATTCTAGTTCAATTATATGTGCTACAAGAAACCAACATGATTATCAACGGGACAGTGAGAGTGAACAACATATCAAGTAACAAAAACATGTATTGAAATTGTTGCATTGTTATAGGGTGAACAAGAAAGTCGCATACCAGTATAGAGGGAAAACATTTTGAAGATAGAGTGCAAGTGTTCATTCTGGTAAATTCAAGCAAAAATGAATGCCTTTATTACAGTGATAATGTTTAAGGTTTCACAGTCAACAATGGTAAATGCTAGTGCAGTAAAAAGAGAACAATCATGCATTATCAAGCTACAACAATAATGTTAATGACAATTATCATAAGCATGTGTCAAAGCATGACATTGCTACAGTTACCTTTAAAGATAACAAATACATTGATAAAGATGTTATTTTGATCAAAATAACAGTGTTGGAAGATCATAATATTAGTGCCAAGAAGAGCCAATGCAACAGATATCAATACTGTGAAAATACCTGAATGTTATAATCTGAATATGTATAGTTAAAAGAGTATATTGGATACACAATAGAAAATGAGTATGATTCCCACTTGTATTGCATCATGGAGATAAAATATGACATAATTTTCATGACAGGAAATGAATCACAAGGGTCTCCTTTGAACAATATAATGATTTTATATATGAAGGACTAAAACATAAATTTTGCATATGAAGCCTTAACATGCTTAGGGACAATAATGAAAGCATCACTCATCTAAGCAATATATGAGGAAAATGCAAATCCATGTTATTTTTAGTAAGGAAGCTAGAAAACAGAATTGAGAAATGAATACATTATGATTTCATGGCATGAAATTGAATGAATAAGCGGAGAAGCATTAGAACAAAAAGGAGAAGGTGCCAAAAACCATTTTTATATATTTCTAGTGAGTTGTACGATTATAATCAGGAAGTTGCAATATTAAGACATTAGTAAATGTTCAAAGGAAATACAATGATAATCCATAACACTCACTATACATTATAGGAACAACTACAAACATTATTATTGTAGTGATCTATCACATCTAAAATACATCAATTCTATAGGCACAACCCAAGATAAGTTTGTAATAGTGTAATGACATCAATACATGTGACTATATGTTGTTGTAGTAAGAGGGATGTTGTGTTGTGTGGTGAATGACCTAGAGAAACAAAATCAACTACACCAAACAATATATAGCTATAATATTTATGATCTCAACATTACTAAATGAGATACAGAGGTTGAGAATCCATGTATTTAAGAACATTAAGGTATGATCAGAATTATCAATCTTCAGCTGCAAATCTCAGTTAACAACCAAATGCTCAAAGATGTTAAGAAAGTGTGTGCACATGAACATCCAGGCATGGAAAATAAAGTGGATATTGATAAAAATGCTTGTGAACAACAAGGTGTGTATGAAGAGAAAATACTCATCCAAATGGTCAGATATCTAACATTCTAATAGTAAAAAAAAACATGTATTCCTATTAAAGAAGACCCATTATTACAAAGATGGAATATACATGAATATTAGGGGGCAATTTTCAGCTGTGTACATTGAAAAAACACAAATATTCTTTCCTTGCAAAATGAACATAAATGCACATAGTTGATCAAAATAGTGTTATGTCAACACCAAAGAGGCTATTTAATGAATGTAAATAATATCATTATCAAAAGCATAGAAGGGTTTCAATGATGAGAATGACCTTAGACATAGCAGTGGTAAACGAACAAAGAAATTACCAGAAGAGGTTTTATTTCTAACATAGAACATATACAAGTCATGGTATAAACAAACGAAACCCTCATCGCTCACATATATAGTTATAGATAAGAGATTAACTGAGATAGTCACAAGCATCATGGCTATGATGTGATACAATGATCACATTCAGTTCGATAAAACAAATCTAGACGAAACCAGAGGAATCCAGGAACCCACAATGCTATGACAACAGAAAAATTTCTATGCCCTAAAAATACAACCCATAATACAAAGTGTTAGAAGGGTTTTGAGTTTTTATATGTCTCCAGGAATAGAAAGTCACAGCCTCATGGCAGATTACAGAGACCAAGAATGTGAAATGAAAACCCTCGACAATGTTAAGTTCTCAGAATCAATAAATACTTTTCAAGTTTTGTGTAGAGTTGAGGGTGCATTAATTTTTGTGAAAAAACAAAAGCCCCCATAAAATCCACCAAATTACATGTACAGAAATTGGCATATAAAGATCTACAAAATCCGTGGCCTGCAGACATACCTACAAATAATGCAAATTGGAAATGAGTGCTTCTGAAAGTTTAGTTCTTCCATGAAATTGAATAGGAGTCTCCATAATTTTCCAGATCGAGACCCTGAAATCCTTGGATCACGACAACGCATGAATAGACCCAGAGATAAAATGACAAATGAAAAATAAATTAGGGTTATAACCCTAAAGGTGTCCATGCCTCGGTGGTATTTTTGGTGCAATTTTTTCACTTGATGACCCATGGACACAAAAGGTGTTATTTTCCTTAGGAAAGCTGTTAAAAATATTTTATACAATAAGCCCACCGGTATCTAAAGGCTATAAGCCTTAGGGGATTACTATTTATTTTTACACTTAATAATATTTATCAAATAATAAATTTATAACTTAATGATTATTCTTTAAATGTGATATTCATAAGGTTATAAATTTATTGTCTAATGAATATAGTAACTCTTTGATTGCATCATTAAATTAAAAATTAATAGTATTTAAGTAGTGCTTTAAAAACTACTTAAGGAATATTAATTTTAAAATGCAATGGATATAAGGTTATGTGCACATGGAGTGTGATGGAGTTGAGAATTTTTTGCTTGAGAGGAAGAGATTTTTCAAACTTGGAGTTCAATTTTGCATGAGGATAGTTTTCATTTCCTAAGCACATATAGAGTCCATTTTTCAATGGTTGGAGGGCATTTTCTTTTTGCCACATGTGCATATTAGGCTAGAGAAGGAGTTTTCTTTTCTTTTAGATTTAGTTGGAAGTTTTGATGAGTTTTATGCATTTTGGGGGCAGTTTGAGGCTAGATTTAGTTGTATATAAGTTGACAGGGACTTTCAAGCAGTTGCACTTCAATTACATGCAATTATGCTCCTATTTTTGTGGGATTTTTATGCACATCTCAACCTCTCATATTTTCATTCTTTTTGGAGGATATGAGTCAGTTATGGGCAATTATACATTAGTTTTAAGGAGGCACATGGATGCAGTTTGAGTTTAGAGGTGTTTTTAGGTGGTCAACTTAATGTTTCCAATATTTTGACCCAATTTCTCCTAGTTTTTCTCATCTATCCAAACCTTTATGATTTTGGATCTATATCTTGTATTGAGATCTCATTTTCAGGGGTTCTCTCTTTTGGAAAACATTTTGCACATTGCAAATTTTGGCAGATTGTATTGAGCACATTGTAGCAGGTTTTTAACATTATTTTTATACAGATACAGATTCCTTCTTAATTATTCACGTGTTGAGCAGTATTGTGGGTATTTGAGTAAGTGTTGTATATTAACCTTCATATTATCAAACTCTTTTACTATGAAATGCAAGATTTGATATTTTTTTATGCAGGTTTGTGATTGTGTCCTCCATTGTTGTGCTGCAAATTGAGAAAATAATCTTGTTTTCCTTTCAAGGCGTGATAGTACCAAGATCTTTCATAAGAAACATTGTTGCATAACATATATGATTGAGGTTGTGAATGTTTTGGTGTCTTTTTAGAGGTTATCACCTTTTAGTTTAGTCTTTTAGTTTCACAAAGAAATTCTTTCTATCCCTTTCCTCATTCAAATTTAGTTTAGGTGAGCACTAATAAGGAACTGGTCTTTTAATACTAGAGATTCACTCTTTCCATAGGATACCAACAACCTTATAGTGTTTCCATGTTTCAATATGATAGCTAGATTTTGCATCTTTCTATAGGTGCAATCCTAATTGATAATTGTTTTTGGCACGCCCAGTGGGACACAAAGTGATCCTTAGTTCTTTCGAGCTATAATTTTTTCTATTTTTTTTTGGGTGTGAACAACATATTTCAACCTTGAAGAAGGTATTATTTCCAGAACCTAGCGACTCTAATACTTTAATTTTGAGCAGGCTTAGTGATTTTGCATATGAGAAAAGTGCAAACTAGATCTATGAGAGAGAGAGAGAGAGAGAGAGAGAGAGAGAGAGAGAGAGAGAGAGAGAGAGAGAGAGAGAGAGAGAGATTTAATTGCCAAGAGCTTTCACTGATGAAAAGAGGGGGTAGAGAAGAAAGAAGGTCATCCAAAACAACAACATTTCATCAAGAATAGTACCTTCTACATCCAATCCTATGGTTATAGCCTTTGGTAAACCTATTTTTGATAGTTTTGAGAATCTTAGTGATCAAATTTCTAATATTTTTGAGTTTCCTAACAGTTCTGGTGCTCCTAGTAATTCTAGTTCAAAACTACCAGCATTTGAAAATCAAATTCCAGTAGTTGCAGTTCCAGTAACAATGATTATTCAAACTCAACTGGATGTAATTAATCAAATTTTACAAGTTCCACCACCAATGGCTCCTAATTTGTGGGTTTTGATTCAGGGATCCCTTTGAATATTGCAGCACACCATGATAGACCATCTACTACTCTAAAAAGTCTTTCATTTTTTTATAGGAGAAAATCATGTATTAGCTATTGAGCATATAAGAGATGTGGCCAATTTGGGTGGTTTGTATCAAGTCACACACATGATGTTGCTTTGATCCTTCTTGTAGCTTCATTGAAGAGTAAGGCTCTAATTTGGTTCAGGGGATTACCCGTTAATTCCATAGCTACGTGGGATGATTTGGGAGCATAGTTAAACCGTCAATTTGAGGATAAATCATATCATTTCTCACTGATTGAACAATTGACTACCATTAAAAGGAAGTATAATGAGCATATTTTAGATTTCAATTTCTGGTTTTAGAACACCTGTGACATAATCCCACTTTCAATTAAGCCTTCTAATGATTACAATTTCTTGTTTTATCTCAAGGCTTTCAACAACGACATTTCAAAGCAGATTCAGTCCATGGGTGGACATACTTTATTAGGAGCATGTGATATTACCATAAGGGATGAAAACAACTTGATACAAGTTGGTAAGTTACCTCTTATACCTCCTAAGCCTTATTTTGCATAAATTCAATTGAATACACCAGTAGATCCACCTATTGTGGCTAATACTCCTACATTTCCAACATTTAATATGTAGGTCATAGCCCAAGTACATGCTACTACAGCCCCATACCGAGAGCTTAAGGATCAAAATCAAGAGTTGAAGGAGAAAAATGAAAGTATGATGAAGGCCTTGCAGACATATGGAAATAAAATTACCAACTTGGAGAGGCAACAAAATCAACGAAATAAGCCTTATCAAGTGCCATATCTGCAGAATAGGCCTACCTATCAAGCTACAAATCAGAGTCAAGGAAGGGGTTCTACTCAAAGGTCTAATCATCCATACAATCCCTTGGTTCAAAGCACTTCAAAGGAGCTTATAGTTGTACAAAATAATATTGCACAAGAAGAGGAGTTATGTTTTTTTTTCATCAACTACATTATTGGGCAAATTGTTCAAAATCTACTATGAGTTATGTGCGTGCATTGCATAACTATGAGGCATCACAACAAAGCACACCTCAAAGTGGTAGTGAGAATCAAGGTATCCAAAACTAGCAAGGTAATGTTAATACCACAATAATGAATTATGAAGAAAATGAGCATATTGATGTTAATTATGCACAAAATCAGGCCTGGGTACCTGTAGCAGTCAATACAAGAGAAAAATAAAAGGCCACAAATGAGGTACAACACATTAATAAAGGAAAAAATTAGCAAATTCCCAATGATCAAGACCAACTAGGCTCTTCTAACTAGAACAACCAACACAAACCTCAAAAGTGGTTGATGTACCAAAAGTATAACAAAAGGTTAGTACAAGTAACTTTAATATTGTTGACTAGTTAAAGATAACACATGTTAATGTGTCCATGTGGGATGTTTTATCCCTTCCCAGGCATAAATACATGTTGCATGAGGCATTACAGACACTTTCTTTTTCAAATGAAGCACGTGACCAACAAGCATCCAGAGTTATGCTTGCTGATAATATTGCCAACAGTTATGATCAAAAGGTCAATATAGTTAAACCACCTCCATTTTATGTATCTCTAATTATTGGAAAAAACCTAGTATATAATTTCATGATAGATTGAGGTGCCAGTAGTTCAGTTATGCCCAAACAAATTGTTGATAAGTTGGGATTACAACATGAACAAATGGAAAAGGGAGTAGTGCAACAAGATTGGACTTTTATTAATACTCTTGGGGATATCATAAATCTAATCCTAATTTTGCATGCTTGACCAAATTTTGAAATACCTGGAGACATTTATGTGATAGATTTACCACCATGTTTTGCCATATGTTTATCCAGGGTTTTTACTACAAAAATTGGAGGTTATTTGTCATCTAATTGATCACATATTCTATTTAAGACAAGGTATGGGACCAAGGTCACCATTCCATCAGAAGCGATTGCAAAATATTGTATTGAATCATATAATCCAAGTGTTGTTAATTCTTCAATAGTTGTTCTTTTTTATCAAGAAGAGGTTCATGTTGCCTTTGAAGCAGAAACACAAATAGGAGATATCCCAGACATTCTCCTAGATGAATGGGTATCTGAAAAATTTCTTATTGGTCAAGAATAACAATTGGAAGAGGTGATTTTGGGTAATTATTTAATTCATGAACCTTATAATTTTTTGCCAAATGTTATGAAAAGTATAGATCAACAATTAGAACAATAAGATAATGGTGTTTGGAAGTTATTTTTTTTATGGTTCACACAATAAGGTTAGTGTGTGGGGTGGTTGTATGTTGATTTCACCTTTCGATGTCAAATATTATTCTTCATTCATATTTACTTTTAGCTCTACTAATAATACAACCAAGTACGAAGCATTAATTCAGGGTCTTCAATGGACACAGAAAAAGAGGTATTGGTTGTTTGCGGGTATTTGGTGATTCAAAACTCATTGTGAATCAGGTGAGAGGTATCCACACTACCAAAAAATGAACTTTTGAAGCGTTATAATCCTAGAGTGTAGGACATTATTGAATATTTTTATGCATTTAGCTTGATGTCCATACCTAGAAATGAGAATAAACATGCTGATAGATTAGCTGCCATAGGTGTTGAGTATGGCATACCTTCAAAAATCAATAATAATAGGGGGAAAAAATATGTTAAAGTGGTTGTTAGGTCTTCAATGCTTAATAATGTTGAAAATTGGCAACTTTTTTTTAATTTTGATAAGAAAATTGTAAACTTTTTAAGGGAAGAAGTTGAGTTTTCTAATACTAACCAACATAAATTAAGAGAGTAATATGAGGACTAGGTAATTCAATTAAAGACAAATAGGCTACCCAAGGGCTTGGTAACCTTGGAATCTATTTTCACTACTGATGATTAGCTGAGAAAAGAGAAATCATACTTACAAATCAAAGAGGAACATTATGAGAATATTGAAATTTACAAAGATAAGATGCTCAAACTTGGAAAGGTATGTACCCCTAAAGAAAGACAAGATTTTTTACTTGTTTGTTAAGAAATTAGTGATGTTTTTGCTTGGGAATATTCTAATTTAAAGGGTTTTGACCCTATTATAGCCCAAAATACCATAGATCTTGAGCCTAATGCAAATCTTGTGAGACAAAAGTAGAGACTAGTTAATCCTAAGTTATAACTTCTCATGATTAAGGAGTTGAACAAGCTAATTGAAAGTAGCCTCATATTTCCTATCAAACACACCTCTTGGGTGTCAAATCTTTTACCAGTTAGAAAGAATAAATTAGGTTATGTGTTGATTTTTGTGACCTTAATAAGGCCTCATTGAAGAATAGACATCCTTTTCCTTCCATGGAACAAATTTTACAAGTTGTTTTAGGTTTTGAGTGGTTTTCAATGTTAGATAGTTTTTCAAGTTATAACCAAATACTTGTGAAGGAAGAAGACATGTATAAGAAAACATTCACAACCAAATGGGGTGTAATGGCTTATCAAAAGATGTCATTTGGGCTGGCTAATGCTAGAGATACATTTCAAAAGGTCATGGACATGGAATTTAATGGTCCAATGTATAAAATAGTGTCAGTTTATTTGGATGATATCACTATTTTTACCAAGAATCCAAAGGAGAATTTAATGCATTTTGAAACAGATATTTGAAAGGTGTAAAGAATTTTGCATTTCATTAAATCCAAGGAAATGAGTGTTTGTTGTCCATGACATAAAATTGATTGGTTTCATTGTTTCTAGGGAGGGAATTACCATAGATCCTAAAAGAGTAAGTGCAATTCTTGCTTTATCATTACCAACACATAAAAAGGGACTTCAAAGTTTCTTAGGAATGATTAATTTTGTCATAAGACTCATTCCAGATATTGCTGAATTATTAATGCCTTTGACTGTCATTCTTAAGAAAAATATTGCATTTAGTTGGACTAAAGATGGCAAAAGAAGTTTTGAATTAATTAAAGATTCTTTAGATACTACCCCAACATTGTTGAATCCATATTTTACAAAATATTTTACTTTATATGCTTATGGGAACATAGATAACATTGTTGTCATGCTTGTATAGAAAAATGACCAGGGGTTAGAGAAGCCTTTAGCATTTTTCAGTCAAGGTTTGAAAGATTGTGAGTTGAATTATTCATTTATTAAAAAGCATGTACTTGCTATAATAAGAAGCTTGAAAAAATTTAGACACATGCTATCTAATAACAAAATTAATTTTGTTTTTGCACATCCTTCGATGAATTTTTTTTTTTAATATTTGGATTTCAACACCAAAAGGGTTGGTTGGGTGACAAAAGTCATGGAGTATTATGTTGACATAAATGTAACCAAGTTGGTTAGAGGTAAGGGATTGTGTGAACAACTTGCTAGAAATGGGGACAACATTGAAAATGAAAAAGAGGAGGTTGTTTTTAGATCTCCAAGTTCAATCACAGTTTGATGTTCCAAATTCAAAATATGATTAAGTAAGTGACATGACCAATTTGTTGCTAATAGGTCAGTTTCCTAAAGGTTTAGACATATAAAAAAGAAGGTATTATCCTTTTCAGTCTATTCCTTTTGGTTTATTTGATGGATTATTTTTTAGAAGGGATTTTCATGGTTTATTACTAAGATGCATTAAAATAAATCAAATTGACAAAATATTACATGAATTTCATCAAGGTCCAGCTAGAGGACACTTCTCACAAAGAGCCACAACTCTCAAGGTGATGAAAGGAGGCTATTTTTGGCCAATTTTGTTCAAAGATTCACATGCTTGGGTAAGGAAATGCAATGAATGTGCATTATTTGTAGGAAAAGAAAAATTAGCAGTACTTCCCTTGCAACCAATTCAAGTTGAACAACCATTTATGAAATGGGGGTTGGAATTCATTAAAGCCATAAAACTACCTTTAAGTGTTGTTCATAAGTGGGTTCTAACAGCTACTGATTATTTCACTAAGTATAAGATAGAGGCAGTTGCTTTGAAAGAGGCAAATGAAACAACTATTTTAAATTTTTATGATGACCTAATTTGCAAATTTGGTGTTTCATATTCAATCATTTTAGATAATGCATTAGCATTTACTGGAATTAAAATACTATAATGGGATTTTAGGAATGGATTTTTCTTGAATACTTCATCCAATTATTACCCATAGGGTAATGGACAAGCTAAATCGACAAACAAAAATATGATACGGACAATAAAGTGTTATATGGAAGGAAATCAAAGAGCTTGGCACACCAAGCTCAAATCAACATGGTGGGCTGATTATATAACTCTTAAGAGATCAAAAATTATGTCTCCTTATGTATTAGTTTATGGAAAAGAAGCAAGGCTTCCTATTTCAGTTGAATTTCCAACACTTGATTTGATTAATCAGTTGGATATGGTTGATGAAGAACCAGTGGCAACAAGATTAGCTCAATTAGTTGATCTGGAGGAGGTTAGAAGAGGTGCAATGAAACAAATTTAGCATCATCAAGCTCAATTGAAGATAAATTTTCATAAGAAATAATCTCCCCAAAAATTTCAGCAAGGAGACATTGTTTTGAAATGGGATGAATTGAAAAGTAGACTTGGAAGGCACACACAGTTCAATGCAATGTGGACTGGACCATTCATCATAACAAATTGGAATCCACATAATTCTTTCCAATTATCTACCCTTGATGGAGAGGAGTTATCAATCCCAATTAATGGGATTCACCTCAAGCATTTTTTTTAAGGTGAGTTAGAACAAGAATAAGTGTTTGGCACAATTTGTTAGTTTATTTTCAGTTGTGTGGTAGAGGCTTAAAACTGAAAAGGCCATTGTTGAAAGTCATAATAAATAGGATATCCATAACATAATTCATGGAATGGATTCCTCTTCCTAATATCATAAACATTAGATTTATTCCATTACCATAAAGAGCAACAATAGATTTTTTCAGTTTTGAACCTATTTTTAGTTAGTGTTTAATTTTCAGTTTTGGAGTGTTAGAAGTGAAGAATTGAAAAACTTCATTCATGAAAAACATCACAATAGAATAAAATTAATATCCATCATGTAAGGCATGAGTTGAAACCCACTAACATGTCTTTCATGTTGTTACAATATATCCTAGCAAAGAGATTTTTCAGTTCTACACTTGTTTAAGGTTTTTTAGTTTTTTAGTTTGGTTTTTGGTTCTGAGTTGTTGTAATAATTATTTCTGCACAAAAAAGGATATTCATCAGGTCAAATATGAGTTATTTCACCTTTCTATTTCACATAATAGGCATCCCCCTAATGCAACATTAATGGTCTCAACAATGTTTTTTTTTTCAGTTTGGTAGAGGAAAGATCCTTAACTTGATGAAGGCAATCATATTGCTTGTAGAGAACACATATCACATCAGAAATGAGATAGAAAGATGACTGTCTCATATCATATAGGTTCACTACAATAAATCATAATAACTTTCATAAGGTTAAAACTATTTCAGTTTAAGGTCAATAGTGTATTTTTAGTTTTTGTGTGGAGAAGGTTTTAGTTTTTAAAGTTTCAAAGTGACTCTATGCCCAATGGATATGCAAAGGACAATTGGTCTTGAATTTTTTAGTAGGAAAACACCCTTGAGAGGTCACCAAAATTTTTACCTATATTTTTTCTACAACTCAAAAAAGGTAGAGCTGACTGTGCTATATATTCTATAGAAGGTACACAATTTGTTTTGGTTAAGTTTGTTATTAAGTTGTTTTCTGAACAGATAGAATGCAAAAAATAAATATTGTTGTACTAAAATGAAAGTAAATACAAAGACAAAAGAATATTCTTATTTCATTTGCATATGTTTTAAAAAAATAAAAAACTTTACATATTTGAAATTCATACATTGTTTTGACATAAAAGAAGGTACAAGTACAAAGAAGAATCTACACAAGTTGTGGTAGCTATAAAAATTGATGCTATGCAATGAAAATATCATGCATGGAAGTCAAGATAGGAAGGAGCAAGGGAAGATCTTCCATTTCCTTTTTATGATGAAATTTTGTGCCTTGAGATGAGGGTTGTGACCCATATTCAACATCCTTGATGTACCTGCAAAAAAGGAATGAAACAGGAGGTGAGTCCTGAGACTGAGCAATGGAGAATTTGAATGCCTCACTCCTAATATTGACTATAATGCATGCAAATCAGAAAAATAGAAGATAAAATGAATCAAATGTTTTAAACTAACGTGTTTGTTTCATGTGTAGGTATAGGTTCATTATCGTCAGTAGGTTAAACATCTGGGATAGAATGTGGATCCCACAAGGCTTGAGCCAAACATGCATTCATAGAATCAAGATGATCATGAACAGGTGCATTACATGCCACATCTATGCTTTCGGGTCTTAAGATATGTGTTTATCATAATAACAAACCATCTCAATTTTCTCCCATAAGGAGCACACATCTTATGGAATAGGGTCACCTTGTATAGGCGAGGCAGTCACCTACCATGGTCAACTAAATTCTTCATCAAATGGTGGACTTGGAGAGGCTGTAAGAGGACAAACATATAATTAACTATTGAATGGATGCATCTTTATAGTGTGAAACCTTCTAGTTCAGATTAAGGTACAAATTAGAATTTCAGGATCAACAACTATTGAAGGGACATGATATCATCTCATGAAATATTCCAGTTTAATTATATTTGATATAGGAAACTAACATGATTATCAAAAGGACAGTGAGAGTGAACAACATATCAAGTAACAAGAACATGTATTGAAATTGCTACATTCTTACAAGGTGACCAAGAAAGCAGCATACCAGAACATAGGGACAACATTTTGAAGATAGAGTGCAAGTGTTCATTCTGGTAAATCAAAGAAAAAATGAATGCCTTTATTATAGTGATAATGTCTAAGGTTTCACAGTCAACAATGGTAAATGCTAGTGCAGTGAACATGGAACAATCATGTATTATCAAGTTACAGTAGTACTGTTAATGACAATTATCATAAGCATGTGTCAAAGCATGAAATTGCTATAGTGACCTTTAAAGGTAACATAGACATTAATAAAGTTGATATTCTAATCAAAATAATAGTGTTGAAAGATTATAATATTAGTACCAAGAAGAGCCAATGCTACATATATCAATATTGTGAAAATACATGAATGTTCTTATCTATAAATGTACTATTAAAAGAGTATCTTGGATACACAACAAAAAAAGAGCATGATTCCCACTTGAATTGCATCATGGAGACAAAATATGACATCATTTTCATGACAAGAAATGAATCACAAGGGTTTCCTTAGAATAGTACAATGATCTCCTATATCAAGGACTAAAGTACAAATTTTGCATATGAAGCCTTAACATGTTCAGGGAAAGAAATGAAAGCATCAATCATCTAAGAATTATACAAGGAAAATGAAAATCCATGTTATCTTTAGTAAGGAATCTACAAAATAGCACTAAGCGATGAATACATTATGATTTCACAAGTGGAGCACATTAGAACAACAAGGATAAGGTGCCAAAAACCATTTTTATATATTTCTAGTGACTTGTATAATTACATTCAGGAAGTTGCAATATTAAGACATCAATAAATGTTCAAAGGGAATACAATGATAATCCATAACACATACTATACTTTAAAGGAACAACTTTAGGCATTATTATTGTAATGATCTATCACATAAAAAATACATCAATTGTATAGGTACAACCCAAGATAAGTTTGTAAAAGTGTAATGATATCAATACATGTGAATATATGTTGTTGCAGCAAGGGGGGTGTTGTGTTGTGTTGTGAATGACCTAGAGAAACACAATTAACTATAACAAATAATACAAATCCATAATATTTATGATCACAATGTTTCTAAAGGAGCTACAGAGGTTGGGAATCCATGTATTTGAGAACATTAAGGTATGATCAAAATTATCAATCCTCAGTTGCAAATCTCAGTCAATGACCAAATGCTCAAAGATATCAAGAAAGTGTGTGCACAGTGACATCCTAGCATGAAAAATAAAGTGAATGTTGATAAAATACTTGTGAACAACAAGATGTGTATGAGGAGAAAATAATCATACAAATGGTCAGATCTCCAACATTCTAATAGTAACAAAAAAACATCTATTCCTATTAAAGAAGACCCATTATTGAAAAGATAAAATGTACAGGAATATTAGGGGGCCGATTTTCAGTAGAGTATAATGAAAAAACACAAATATTCTTTCCTTGAAAATGAACATAAATGCACATAGTTGATCAAAACAGTGTTATGTCAACACCAAAGAGGTCATTTACATAATACAAATAATATAATTATCAAAAGCATAGAGGGGTTTCAATGACGAGAATGACCTTAGACATAACAGTGGTAAATGAACAAACAACTTACTAGAAGGGTCACGGTATAAAGAAATGAAACCCTCAACACTCACATCTACAGTTACAAATAAGAGATTAACTAAGACAATCACAAGAATCATGGCTATGATGTTGTACGATGATCACATTTAGTTTGATAAAACTGAGATAAGCATAAGAAACAAAGCAAAATCAAACTAGAGGAATCCAAGAACCCATAGTGCTATCACAACGAAAACATTTCTATGGCCTCAAAATACAACCCATAATACAAAGTGTTATAAGGGTTTTGAGATTTCATGGCCTCATGGTAGATTACAGAGACCAAGAATGTGAAATGAAAACTCTTGACAATGTAAAGTGCCCAAAATCAATAATTTTCAAGTTTTGTGTAGAGTTGAGGGTGTAACCACCTAGATTTGGTCTGCTCTAACTATAGACCCTATTTTTCCTAAGTGTGATCATACCCCCAATTATGTCCAGACAACTCTTCGATCGGCTGGCATAATTCATTCAAATCAGATTTAATCTCCTAAGTGATTCAATCAAATCATCTTAGCCAATCAAAATTAATAAATTTTAAATAATTTCAAATCAAACATGGCTAAGGTAATTAATTTAAAAGGAATTAAATAAATTCCTATTATATCTAATCACTTGCAAAAAGCATATCTTCTAGCCTAAATTAATCTAATTAATTGGCTATAGTCCTAATTAGTTATCTAAAGCAATAAAAGGCTTAAATAATTAATATTCCTATTTTTGAATGAATATATTTAATATATTTCATTTCATTAATATTCCCCTAAACCCTAACCTAACCTACCTCAACCACCTTAACCCTGGGTTCAAACCCATCCCAACCTATTCACCCCATGCTAAATCTAATCCTAATCTTAATCCCATTCTAACCCACCTCCTAATGATGTCACATTCCTAAAAATATGATTAGGAACTCAACCCACTTGCGAAAGTCAATTTTCTCAAGCTTGACTCTCTCTAAGTCCACCTTCTCAAGCTTGCCTCTTACACCCCTCACCATGCTTCTTAAATGCTCCCATTAATGCATTATTAATGAAGATTCCTCAAGCCCATGCCTTATGAATGCCTTTGACATTTATTCCTCTTACACCTCATTAATGGGTTTTACAACTCCATTAATGACCCTTGTCCCCCCTCTCTCTCCTCATTTATTCTATAAATAGAATGAGATTTTGAGCTCAAATAAGCCTTAATTTTTAGATTGAAAAAGTATTGCTATGCTGTTAGGATTTATATAAACTCATATTACATTCTAGTTTCCATGTTTGTGCATTGTTATAATCTTGATTTTTGGAGCTAGAATGCATGTTTATTAGATATCTTTCTTATTTTTAATAGAATCTTTCATGCTAGGTTGTATATGTCATTGAAAAAGGCATAATCTGAGGGCTATTATGTTGTTTTTTACACTCCTCCTAGTTAGAAAGCAATAGATCGATTTTAGTGGATTTCCATACTTTATTAACCCTATTTTCACTAACACAATGATCTATTGAAGTGTTGTGTTGCAAGTAACAAGTGCACAATTTCACACACACAATTTCTGGCGCCCACCGTGGGGCCTGATTTTGGATTTTTCCTCATTTCTACTTCATTTTTCACTAATTTGTCTTCCCAATTTTTAGGTCCAGGCTCATTTCTGGTAGTAGAAGCTCGCATTTGGGATACGCCCTCGTATCACAGAAATCTAGGCTTGTATCCAGGATTTCCAAGGTCATTTTCAACATAGGCTCACATCTGGTAAACACTCTGTCGCATCTGGTAGTAGAGGCTCACATCTGGTTTGTTGCATCATATCCTGTATTTCTAGGATCGCATCTGGTTGAAATTTTTGTGAACTTCATTACCTAACCCCTAACACTTTAACCAGTTGTTGATTTGATCTTTTGACAGCCTAACTAATGCTTGTAGGTTGCTGATAAGGAAGTAGGAAGACTTGGCTAACGTGTGTGTTTGTAGGTGTTTTTAAACTGATTTTAGTACTAACCATTTACAACACTTTTTCAAAACTTAACACATTTTCTCAACTTTTGTTAAAATCGACCAGATTACTATGCTCTTTTCCTTTAAGGAAAATCAGAAAATCAGACGTTGGTTTAACACTTGTAAAGGAATTTGGAGATAAATGGACAAACAAACTCACACTTTAATTCATTTTTGGAATCAGTAATTGAACAAGAAAGTCACTAAATCTTGTAGGATAACTGAACAAGTTACATCATTTAATTCATTTTGGGATCTGAAATTGAACAAGCAAATCACTTAACATTGCAGGTAATTGAACAAAACAAATTTTCTTTCACACATCCTATTTTCATTAACTTAGGAATATCTAAATCAGGCTCAACATAGCTTGAGGGAATGAACCATTGATTGAAGTGTTTTGGGAGAAAATGACATGGATTAGGAGAGTATGCTCTTCTTCTTTTGAAGAATCAGAAATCTAGACATCCTACGCTCACCAATCCTTTGTATGCTTGTTTAACAGTAGAGGGCCTGCCGGTTGAGGAAAAACTGGGAATGACCCAAGTGAGGATAGGTTTTATGCCAACCCTTCCAACTCACTATAAATAATTGCTTCCTCGTAGGCCAAAGCCTCGAAAGATGGAGGCGGTTTTGTTCTCAAAATTTTGACATCATTCCTTGAACATGCTTGGGTATGTGTAGAGCGGAGCTGCTTGAATCTTGCTTGCGTGACTACACATATTTAGGTACTCATAGGACTATACACCTCAATTTTTCCTTGTGCAATTCTATGGGAGACGGTTTCGAACGGATTGCCCCATCATAAACAATGAACTTTGTAGACAAACTACTCGATTCATCCCCAAAAGGGTGATAATCCTTGTGCAAGGCAAAAAGTAATTGCCCCAAGACACTCGTCACATTGTTCCCTCACTTGTGTTTGGAGTCAGCTAATACAACATCATGACTGGAGCCATTGCGTGCTTGGTGATGGTTGTATTCTGATTAGCATTTGAGTGTGTGCCTAAGTCAATGAGCAAGGATTTTCATCTTCTACCTAGAAATCAAGGCCTAAGGATGTGTTTGTTCCCCTAACAATGCAAATTTGCTTGATGTATCTAAAATATCACTAACAAGATAAAACCTTCAAAATAAGAAACACAATTCAATTCTTAATCTACACGTGTTTTTCACTCATCGACAAGTCTCCGAAGAGGATCACGGATCAAACAAACTTCACGCACTTTCAAGACAAAATTTTCAAAACTGATAAAATCTAACAGAGACATCAGAAACTCACATCCTGGATTTCCTGGCTCGTATCTGGTATCTTGGCTCACATCTAGTGTACTTCATCATATTTGGTCAGCACATCATCGCATCTAGGGTTAAATCTCGCATCCAGGGTCATTAGAAGCTCGCATACTGTATTTCCTGGCTCGCATCTAGGACATTGGGCACTTGCAGATTAGTTTCTCAGAAAACCTTAGTAGATTTGGGTACCCTTTTGTCTCTTTAGTATGTCCCTGTTGTCTTTTCTGGTCTCCCTATTGCTGTGTCAAAACATTTTTTCAAACATCTACCTTGCATGTCCTGCCAGTTTCTCCCAATCAATCTCAATATGTGTGGTCTATCCGCTTTTTAAAACAACTTGATTCCTAGCTCACTATCAGGGCATTCTAACCCTCTGATGCTGGAGTCATTCCACCAAAATACAAATGATACTTCCACCTAGACACACTCACTTGAATAATTTGAGACACTACCTGACACTATCGAGAAACTTTGACGAAGTTGAGATACAAATACATGGTTAACACAAGATGCAACAAGTACACATATAAAGGATTGGGAGTACTTCCTAAATCACTACACTTTCAAGGAGAAACATCTCACAGTTCCCTACTCGATCTAGACTCTCTAGAAATGGACAGGTCCACTCACGGATGGAGTGAGGCTTTTGAGGAATATGACAATAGAAAAAGCCAAAAGCACGAAGATATCGATGAAGAAGAAGAACCCACATTTGACCGTCCTATATTTGAATCAGGAAGTGAGGAAGACATCACTGAAGAAGAGTACAATAAACTCAAACAGAGCAGTAAGTTCCACAAGATAATAGAAAAGATGATTGACGAAGATAAAGAGAAATACTTTCTCCATCTAGCATCCACTGGCGTAAAGTTACCTAAGGATTATGATGTGGAAT
The DNA here is from genome assembly GCA_018584345.1 of Thuja plicata. NCBI lineage: Eukaryota > Viridiplantae > Streptophyta > Pinopsida > Cupressales > Cupressaceae > Thuja > Thuja plicata. The sequence continues at coordinate 552,156 of MU225611.1, read as the reverse complement.
AACTAAAGGAAAAGGAGGTGCCAACTCCTATATCTATTCTCGCCAAACAAATCACCTTGATGCAAATAGAGCTTACGACTCTCAAGTAAGAGAAGGCGAAACCCAAGACAAAATACTCTGTGGACTCCATTTGTCCATTTCCTTTCGACAAGAGTATCACTATGGTTCTATTCCCTCCCAACATGGCAAGGACAAAATACAACAAGTATATGGGAGAGACTGATCCACATGACCATGTTAGAGAATTTTGTGCTCTTAGCATAGAATACATGCATGAACCTACATACCTCATGTGGCTCTTTCTTGGAAGTATAGGAGGTAATGCTATGGAATGGTTCTCAAAACTTACACCTAAGTATCTTTAAGAGGTATCCCTTGAGAATAATTATAGGGAACTCCATGAAAAGCATTGTCGGATGAAGGATTTGTGGAAGGTTTGGCAACTTTAGGAGACGTATGGATATTGGAGGAAGTAGAGGATGGAAGGGGATCATTAGAAGACAAAGATTCATCATTAATATGATCTTGCTTGAGAGTGCAATCTTTATTTTCAGCTTGAGAATTGATCTTAGAGGAGTGATGCTCGTAGTAGTAATGTTTATAATCAGCGCAGTAAAATTTCTCTTTCTCAATAGAAGCATCAAAGAGGTATTTTTCATGAAACTCATCAAAATGTCTTTCAAAATCAGAATCATATGGATCACCATCACGATCTATCCAATAGGATGGCCCTTTAGTAAGAACAAGCACACGACGAGGAGGACTCTTAGGAATAGAAGTGTCATAATCATTTCTGTGTATTTCATCATAATAG
>MU225611.1:529103-548676 GCA_018584345.1 Thuja plicata | reverse complement strand
CATTCATTTCCCATTAAGAGCATCAATTGAAATGTGTTCTATGAAAGCATGTAAACACTCAAGCCAAACACATGAGAGGTTTATTTTTAATCCCAAAATCCAAATGTTATAGAGATGTAACAAAATAATTCAAGTCCACGCAACGCGCTTAGTAGATTTTACCTTTTTTTATTTTTTTTAAATATTTTCCATGAAAGCAAGCCATGAACCTTCAAATGAACAAGACAAGCAAACAAGCAAACAAGATATGCAATGTATATTCAACTTATGCAAACCCTAAGATGGTTAGATATGAAAATCAATTGTTAGGAGTAATGATAACCAACAAATAATCCAAATGACAACTTACATCATGCATTGAACCATGTGAAAAATAAGTGTACGCTAATCATCAAATACCCTTTTTTTAATTTTGATTTTTGACCTTGTCAACAAGATTTGACTTATACCACATGAATTCGGATCCTAAATCCAAAATGCAGAAAAGAGACCTCTATCAAAAAATAGAGAGCCTTCCAAAAATGTCAGAATTTTAGTAAGATCTTTTCATTTGTACCCTAGAGAGCCACTTTCCAAAAATAGACCAGTTTTTATAAATCGACCAAATGAGCTATGATATGAATTATAAATTAAAAACACAATGAATGGACCCTCTGTATAATTTTAAGAACTTTTCAGAAATGTAAAAAGTTCTGAAAAAAATGCTGATATGCGCCAAAAATCAAATTTTTATGAAAAATAAAGAAAAAATCATAAAAAATACAAATTACATCCAAAAAATATAAATTTTTTACTGAAGCTTCTCTGATATGTCTCCAACCTTCAAAACAAATTCCAGACCAAAACACCAAGCGGTTTGAGAGACATGATCAAATCTTTCAAATCTAGGGTTTTTCATCTCCAAACAAATTTGCACAAGGGTTAGCTCCAAAAATAATCAAAACCAACATGCAAGAGGTGGGTTGCTCCACGGTGGGCACCAAAAATGTGTGCTATAATTATGTCACACTTCTATGAATTCTTACATTCAAGAACACTCAAGAATGAGGTCTCAAAAATCGATCCATAACTCCCTAGGCATGGAGTGCAAGGGTTTTTAGAATGCTCTCAGGTAGAGCTATTAAGCCTATAACCTTGTTAGTAAACCATGCAATGGGAGATTCAATGAAGACAAGGGCAAAAATGCCAATATCCTCAAGAACCAAGAATGAAATGCAATGCAAGCTAGATTAAGATGAATATGCAAGCTAAGCTATGAAAATGAAAGAACAAGTATTACAAAGCCTCCTAATTAAGCTAGATGAATTGATCTAAAGGATAAAGGAAATCTAAGCTAAGAATGCCATGATAATGCAAGAAATAAAACTATGATAACATGCAAATGCAAAAGCCAAGAATGCTCCAAATCTTCAAAAAGCTCCAAAGTGACCTAGAAAACCTACAACATAACATTAGCATCAAAACCTAAGATATGAAAATGAAGGAGAGATCTCTCCTTTTATAAGAAATGAGATGAAATGGACCATTGAGATTAAGAGGCAAAAGTCTTAATCAAGGGTGGAGAAAAATGGAAGCTTGATCCTTGTGCACAAATATCCTCCAATAGGAAAATAGGATTGACTTTTGTGTTTCACATAAGACAAAAAGTGTTTTTTCCCTTTTTATAAAATAAGAATAATACTTTATTTGTGCAACATAGGATAAGAAGAAAAGTGGGGATTTTTTATTTAAATAAAAGAGGAGGAAATTCCTTTTAATTAAATAAAGGCTTAGGATAAAGTGATTTTATTATTTAATTAAAAGAGTTTTTTAATTAATTAAAAGAGAGCATGTTCTCTTAATTAAATAAGATTTTTATTTTTATTTTTATTTTTTCTCTTTTAAATTAAATAAGGCTCAAACCTTAGGAAATATTGAATTGATTATGATTTGATTAAGGAAATTGATATAATTGATATTATTAATATTTGAAAATATTGATTTAGGGATTCGATAAATTGAGAAATGGGGCCCAAAGTCTAGGCGACCATTTTATGGTGCATACACATACCTCATGCGGCTCTTTCTTGGAAGTCTAGGAGGTAATGCCATGGAATGGTTCTCAAAACTTACACCCAAGGTCAAAACTTTTGAGGAGTTAATTCAACAATTTATTCAACATTACTCCTATAATATACAACATGATGTGACTATGATGGATCTGTGCAACACTAAACAAAAGATTGGCGAATCCTTTACATACTTTCTACAAAGGTGGAGGAAACTCTTTGCACGGTATTCATGAGCTATTCCTGAATCTAAGAAAATGGAAATCTTTGTTAATAACCAGGTACCTGAGTTGAACTATGCATTGAAAATGCAATACTCCCCTAGCTTTGATAGGATGATTAAAAACACCATCTGTATCGAATAAGTCATGGAAAAAAAGGGGGAGATCACTCTTCAAAGTGAAAAAAATCTAACAACTCCAACTCCAAACTTAAATGGTGGAAGCAAAACAAAAATGTTGCCAACGATGGAGTAGTAGATGCATCCAATATTAACACTAAACCTTAGGTGTTCAAACTGACTAACAACATGCAAGCAAGCAAAGATGCCAAGGTAATGAATCTCATACCTAAAGCAAACAATGATAATAGCAAAGGTCGGCCATGGACCTCCAAACCTCAAAGAACATTCACTCCTTTGGGAGAGCCTCTCGAGACTGTTTTGAAGACGCTATTAGACAACAAAGTTCTCACGATCCCAAATTCCAAACCATGGGAACCAACGGTCAAACCAAGGTGGTGGGATGATAATTCTTACTGTGTCTTTCACAAAAACAAAGGACACAAGACTAACAACTATCTTAAACTTAAACATGTTATCCAAGATCTTATTGAAGGAGGCAAGATCAAAGTGGAAGGACACACTACCAACGAAGATCATACAACATTTAACAAACCATTCCCTAATTACGAGAAAGGGGAAGCATCTAAGGAGAAAGGAAATGAAGTAAACTACACCTACTCCAATAATGATAACATGATCAATATGCTAGACATTAAAACTGAATCGATTAATGTGGTCACAATCAAGGGTGTTAAAGACACATCTTTCCAATCAAATGCGGTGACTCAGATCTAGGCACAAGTCATGATCAAAGGACCCAATTCTGCACCAAAACCAGCATCAACGTCCAAGGTTCCTATTGTTACTATCCCCAAACCAGCAACAAAACACATGGTTACTATTCCTGCAACAAAGTATGACTTGGTGGACCAATTGCAATGAACCTTTGCTAAAATTTCCATTTTTGAGTTGCTTAAAATCTCCATAGTGCATAGGGAAATCCTGGAACAAGCCGTACATGCTGCTAATATACCAAAGGACCTTGATATAGAAAAATTCCAAGCGATGGTTAATCACATCTCAGCACCACATTACCTCTCCTTTTCTGAAGAGGATGATGAATCATTGACACATCCACATAATCAACCCCTTCATATTGAAGTCCTCATTCATAAATCCTGTGTTAGGCGCGTATTGATAGATGGAGGCGTAGGATTGAATATTTGTACTCTTAATCTTATCAGGAAACTGGGTCTCTCAGAACAGACCATTGATTCTAGAAGCAAAATCACTATCAAAACTTATGACGATGAAGAAAGATCATCTAAAGGTCTTATTGTTCTACCCATCAAAATTAGGCCCGTTGAAAGGAACATCATATGTCAAGTTCTGGATCTTCCCTTGGCCTACAAAATCCTATTAGGGAGACCTTGGATCCACGAAATGCAAGTTGTGCCATCTACTTACCACCAGTGTATCAAGTTCCCACATAATGGGGTGGAAGTAACAATTCCTGTAGGTGCTAATTATACTTGCAACAATATCAAGGTATGTAGTATGATTCCACATAACAAGGAAGCTATGGATGAAATTCCTCCTAAGACTACCAAAGACATGGTGATGAAGATTTTTAGAAAAACCTTAAAATTTGAAAAATAGGCATGGGAGAATACAAGTTGGACATGAATCCATCACTGACAAAATTACCAATATCACCAAGGTCCTATGGAAGACCCTCCTCATCTTTCACACTTGCCACATCTAAAGAGCCAGAAATCCACAAAGCAACTGGCATGGTTAAGGCATCCACATCTTCTTTAGATAACACAGGAGAACAAGCAGTCTTAGACTGGCTTTACAAGGGAGAACCAAAGGAAGTTGAGGTCAAACATGTAGGAATATCCCCAGAACAGTATGGTAAATGATATGACCTCCTCAAAAAAATGGGATACAAAGGAAAAGGACCTTTAAGCGACATAGGAAGAGGACTTATTGAACCTATGCACATGGAATTCAAGAATACCAGAGACAAAACAAGACTAGGTTTTAATAATGAATCTGACAAACTAACTTCAAAAGATAGTTTGATCTTTGACAAAGGGAGTGATGAAACAGAAGAGATAGAACTAGAACAATGGTCCTATGAAAGATTATTACATGTTGGCACAGAGAATCCCAACTATCAAGGAGAGCGCTATGTACCAAGCTTTGAGGTACCACAAGATATCCACATACCTTTGTTAGCACAAGATCCTATTCAAGAGGTAGGAGACACAACAAAAGATGATCTAGAGGTACCATTGATAGTGATGGCTACTGAGAGCACACCCTAACAAAAGGATTCACATCCTAACTGGGGCAGTTAGTTACAATCACACATGTCCTTGATTTACTACACTTTGATCCATAGGTGGCTAATCGGGCACATCAGATAACTATTGCAAAATTCTTAAACCGATCTGATGACGAAGTCACTGACTGTCATGATTATGAGTGGGATGAGCTATCTGTCACCACAGAGGACATTGAAATAGACGTACTTCAAATGTTTGTAGCTACATTGGCACACTAAAATCCTTCTAACACCATTCCTAATAGTATTGATGTACCTGAAGCAGAGGAGGAGTTCCTTCCCCAAATCATTGATGAAGAAACTGGTGTTCTCTTAGGTTTAGAAGAAATTAAAAGGTGACAAGCTAGGAGCCTCCTCCTACAAAGAGAAGAAGAAGAAGAACACTCAACTGATGAGTCACTAGAGTTTGGTCCACATATTACTAACAATGACCCTTTTAATGATGATCTAACTCTTATTGATCTAAACATCGAAGAGATTAACTTAACAGAATATGTCATGTCAGTTAATAGTCTTGACGCTGACGCGATGCTGTCCTTCACAAAATCTGACTCCTTATCTTTGATAAACCCAGACCTAATTGATTGGACTAATACAGATTCTAATCCTATCCTCAACTTTCCCAATGAGTACACCTTGGCTTGCTATCTAAATGCTTGTGAACCTTACCCTTCTTCCACCAATGCAAGGAGCGTGAACATGTCACTGGAGGATATCAAGTTTCTCGGTCAAAAATTGAAAAAGAAAAAGAAAAAGAGAACTAAAAACCACATTATGGCAGTGTCAGATCCTAAAATAGTAAAAACAAAAGATGTATCCAATGGTGAAAACCTCTCAGGGGCACCAAAAGATGACATTCTTGATATCCTTCCCAAGAACTTTCAAGAAAGGTCTTCAGTTCCGATAGAACCAACACAACCAATTAATTTGGGTACTGCTGAAGTTCCTCAAATTGTTCACCTAGCACAATCTTTGACAGAAGAGGAGAAGATGCAGTTCACAAAGTTCCTGAAAGAGAAGAAGATAAACTTTGCATGGTCTTATGCAGATATGCTTGGACTGGATCCTAAATTGATAATGCACCACTTGTCTATAGCTCCCGGGATCAAACCCGTAAAACAAAAACTTAGAAAGATGCATCCTCATGTTGCATTGATAGTAAAAGCAGAGCTAGAGAAATTGTTGAAAGCTGGATTCATCAGAGTCATTGCTTACATAGGATGTATCTCCAATGTGGTCCTAGTGTTTAAATCTGATAAATCTATCAAGATATGTATAGACTTCAGAGACTTAAACAAAGCATGTTCTAAGGATGATTTCCCCCTGCCTAATATTGATATAATCATAGACCTCACTACAGGCTACCAAATGTATTCATTAATGGATGGTTTCTCAGGCTATAATCAGATTAAAATTGCCCCTAAAGATCAAGAGAAGACAACATTTACATGCGCATGGGGCACATTTTGCTAGAACATCATGCCATTTGGGTTAAAGAATGTCAGTGCTACATATCAAAGAGCAATGACTACTATATTCCATGATATGATGCATAAAAACATGGAGGATTACGTGGATGTCACCTTAGCTAAATCCAAAGAAAGGAGCATTCATGTTGATGACTTAAGGAAGATATTGGATCGAATGGAGCAATTTCAACTCAGACTCAATACAAAGAAGTGTGCCTTTGGGGTCCAATCAAGAAAGCTCTTAGGGTTTATTGTTTCTGTGAAGGGCATTAAGGTAGATCCTACAAAGGTCAAGGCTATACTTGAGATGACTCCTCCACACAACATTAGTCAAATGAGGACATTACAAGGGAGACTTCAATCAATCAGGAGGTTCATGTCACAACTTGCATATAGAGCACAACCCTTTACCAAATTACTACACAAAGGGGTCACCTTCAAATGGGATGAACATTGTGAAACCAACTTCAGAGAATTGAAAGAGTACCTAGTTACTCCTCCTATTCTTATGGCACCCATTCATGGAAAGCCATTACTCCTGTATATTTCAGCTACAGCCACATCACTAGGAGTATTGCTTGCACAAGAGGATGAAACTAAGAAAGAAAGAGTGATCTACTACATCAGTAGAACACTAGTCCCCTATGAACTCAATTACAACATTATTGAAAAAACATGCTTAGAAGTTGTCTTTGCATCACAAAAATTGAGGCATTACATGCTATCACATACAATAAGGCTCATTGCAAAGATAGATCCTTTGAAGTACCTCCTGGGCAAAAAAAAATTAACAGGATGTTTGGAAAAGTGGGTCCTCATTCTGAGCGAATTTGACATTGAGTATGTAGACATGAGGGCTATTAAAGGACAAGTCCTTGTAGATCAACTAGCTGATTCACCACTCCAAGATGATGAACCTTTAAAGATTCAATTCCCTGGTGAGACCATTATGCATCTAACTGAGTATCCATGGAAGATGTACTTTGATGGATCTTTCACACAACAAGGCTCTGGAGCAGGGGTTCTCTTCATAACTCCTCAAGGCTACAAAATACCAAAGTCCTACAAATTGATGTTTCCATGTACAAATAACATTCATGAATATGAAGCATTGGTAAACGGTCTTAAACTTGCCATGGAATGGAAAATCATAGAGTTACATGTGTATGGTGATTCTCAGCTCATTATCAATCAAGTCAATGGAGATTATCAGATGAAATATGAGAAGTGGATGCCCTACAAGCAACTAGTTGATGACCTAAAGAAGTACTTTATCTTCATCACATTCCAGTAGATACCCAGAATAGAGAACAAAGTTGCAGATGCTATGGCCACATTGGCATCCATGTTACAACTGGAGGAACACCAATTCCACTATGACTTCTTGGTGGAATAATTATCCTATCCCACCTTTGATACCCCTGAATACCAAGTAATCTATGCTTTGAACACCCCAAACCAATCTTGGTATGCTAATATCATTGCTTACCTAACTGACCAAACCATTCCCAATGATCTGTCGAGAAATGAAAAAAAGCTTTGATTAGGACAACATCGCGTTATGTCCTCATAACTAATAAATTATATAGAAGGGGTCTCAATGGTACACTTCTTAGATGTTTAGAACACGAAGAGTCGGATCACACATTAAAAGAAGTCCATGAAGGTGTATGTGGGTCACATTCAAATGATTTTTCACTAGCAAAGAAACTGCTCAGAGTAGGCTATTACTGGCCTACCATGGAAAAAGATGCTATTCAATTTTTCAAAACATGTCATAAATGCCAGACACATGGAAATATCATCTGTGCTCCTTCAAGAGAACTTATACCTTTCATTACACATTGGCCATTTCAGCAATGGGCCTTTGACTTGGTTGGACAAATATATCCCAATTGTTCAAATGGAAACAAGTTTATCATTACAGCCACTGAGTATTTCATGAAGTGGGTCAAGGCCATGCCACTAATCAAAGCCACTGAAAAATAGGCCGCTATGTTCATTTTAAACTACATTATCTATAGATATAGGATACCCTCTTCAATTGTAACAGACAATGGGGGCCAATTTAAAAAACAAGACATTGATGACCTTTACAAACAGTTCCACATCAATCAACATTGCTCCTCAATCTATTACCCTCAAGGTAATGGACAGGCAGAGGCATCTAATAAGAATATTCTCAAAATCCTACATAGAACTGTGAGTAAGTCTGGAAGAGATTGGCATTTACAACTAAATCCAGCATAATGGGTCTACAAAACAAGCATCAAGACACCAATGGGAGCTATGCCATTTTCCCTAGTCTATGACACTGAAGCAATACTACCTATTAAGGTTGAAATCCCATCTTTGTAGATATCTTTACACGGTCTTGTAACTGATGAGCAATACCACATAGATAGGGTGAATTATTTAGACCTACTTGATGAGCATAGGCAACAAGCGTTCAATCATCTGAAGGTGTACCAAGGATGCATGTCCAAGGGGTACAATAAAAAAGTTAAACCATGCCAATTTCAAGTAGGGGATCTCGTCCTAAAGGAAAATCCTAAGAACCATCCTAACAGAGAACAGAAAGGGAAATTTGAACCTAACTGGTTGGGAACTTATGTTATCACTGCTACTTTTGGGACTGGAGCTTATCAACTCACTACTGCCTTCCAGATCCTATCAATACTCTACATTTAAAGTGGTTCTACGCTTGATGTTCAGCTAGCAGAGCCTGTACAGTAAATAGTTTTCAAAAAATACCAAAAACATCAGAAAATTGATCTCGAAGAAATCTAAAAACAGTGGAAAAAGTCTTGAAGAAATGTATCCTTGGTGAAAACCTGGAAAACAGGTGCCTTGATACTACAAAAACATTCAAAAAAGAAAAAATAGCAAAAAAATTGAAAAAGAGAAAAGTGCCTTGATGACAACCTGGTAAAATAGGCATCCTGGTAGCAAAAAGAATGAAAAAGTTTTGCCAAGTGGTGAAAACCTGGCAATCAGGTGTCACTTATATTCCATGCTCCATCTATCAATGCACTACTGATACTAAGCCTTCATGATTACACCTTTGCTAAGAGTTAACTTTGTTTCCTTACGAAAATCTTATCCTCGCTTGGGATTTGTCTGCATTTCTATCTTAGGATTGAGTCATTCCGCACTAGGGACATCTTTTGCTAACATGTTAGGTCGCATCTGCTAGGTCATCATAGGATGTTTTTCCCATGACACAATGATACTTGATGCTTTCACTAAACTATCACTTTCACGAAACAAGGCTGACACAAACATTGCACTAACATGAACGATGTTCCTAGAACCTACATTGGATTGCAAATAGGAATAAAGTTATACACAGATATGGAACACATTTTTCCTTGAATTCCAACTTTTTGATTGGTGAATCTATACTGCGCTTGAAAAATGAATCAATAGTATTTATCAATACTACCCAAACACAGTTTGATTTTGGTTTGATTATGACTCTTTTATGTACCCATGATGTTTTAACTGGGGGCATCTAAGCAGTTATGCATTTTATTTAGATTGATTCACAATTGATAGTTGTTATGTCTTTCGAGTTACTCTATGACGTCTGTGCAAAGACAAAGAGTCGCAAGGACAGGGGGCATAACATTTTCTTGGATTTCTGTGTATGGTGATTGTTCCAAATGATCCTATAAATTTCACCTAACTTAGATGTTTATGATAAGAGCTGCCACCATGAGTGGATAGCCGCATATATCTCGATCTTTGTTATGTGTAAACTACAGTGAGGTTGAAATAATTTCCTTATCTATTTTCTAACTCAGATTCTCACTAAGGTATACAAAGAATAATGTACCCAAGGATATGAATTTTCAAGGTCATTGCGGGTCCAATATCTTACCTTACATAGATTCTGATATAGGAAAAGGAAGGTGACTATTTTGTTATCCTGGCTTCTATGCCTTGATGCCTAAGTCTATTTTTGACATTTAATCCAATAAATATAGTATTCATACTTTTATAATATCAGTGGGTATTAGTGATTGTTGTACTATCAGGTGGTATCCATTCCAAAAAGTGCCCAATGATGATAAAAATGATACAATATCTGTAAATTAGTGACAAGTCCTAAGAGTCTGCATATAGCTACATTGAAGGATTGCATGACGCATTTTGAAAAGAAACAAAAACATAAGGAATTTGAGCTCAAAATGATTTCAATTTTCTTCTAGATCCAAGTTAATGACATAATCAATGATTCTTGAAATCTTTGATCTATCGTGAAAAAAATCTCCCCTCTCACATTTTCACGTAATTAATTTGGTTCTCATGTGTTTATTCTTAAACACACCCCCATTTCTTCACTTCTTCTATTCCATTCTTTCTATACCTACCCGTTCCTGCAAGTGATACATCATTTCCACAAAGGGATTTTATTTCTTTCCTTCAATTTTTTTTTCCGAGGGGGCATGATCACACTATCATCAATCAAATTCTTGCTTGAAACAACATTAAAAATGACTTCGTTATCAAACAACTAGGGGCATGACATTTTATTTGACTAAGCCATAACTATTGGATAGAAAACTTTGGTTCTCATAAGATGGATATCTTGTGTTTCCTCATTTTAAAAGATTCTTACTAAGCTCCTGGCAGCTTCATACTGACTTTTGGACGACAACCAAGTTCAGAATCAGTATTATCAATCTTTGGACAAAAAACAAGTTTAGGATTGGTATCTTTGAGATCTTTTAATTGACCTTTGTATGACAACCAAGTGCAAAGTAAATTCTATCAGTTTAGTTCAATCAAGTGCAAGACTGATCTCATCAGGCATTTCATTCGATGGTGAGCGAAATTCTCGATTTTTCTGAAGTCAAACATAAACAAATTTCTCTAAATCAATATTCTACTTGCACATCTATTCAAAGAGGGGCAAATGTAACCACCTAGATTTGGTCTGCTCTGAATATAGACCCTATTTTCCATAAGTGTGATCATACCCCCAATTATTTCCAGACAACTCTTTGATCGACTGGCATAATTCATTCAAATCATATTTAATCTCCTAAGTGATTCAATCACTAAATTTAATTAATCATCTTAGCCAATCAAAATCAATAAATTTTAAATCATTTCAAATCAAACATGGCTAAGGTAATTAATTTAAAAGGAATTAAATAAATCCCTATTATATCTAATCACTTGTAAAAAGCCTATCTTCTAGCCTAAATTAATCTAATTAATTGGCTATAGTCCTAATTAATTATCTAATGCAACAAAAGACTTAAATAATTAATATTCCTGTTTTTGAATGAATATATTTAATATAATTCATTTTATTAATATTCCCCTAAACCCTAGCCTAACCTACCTCAACCACCTTAACCTTGGGTTCAAACCCATCCCAACCTATTCACCCCATGCTAAATCTAATCCTAATCTTAATCCCATTCTAACCCACCTCCTAATGATGTCACATTCCTAAAAATATGATTAGCAACGCAACCCACTTGAGAAAGTCAATTTTCTCAAGCTTGACTCTCTCTAAGTCCACCTTCTCAAGCTTGCCTCTTACACCCCTCACCATGCTTCTTAAATGCTCCCATTAATGCATTATTAATGGAGATTCCTCAAGTCCATGCCTCATGAATGCCTTTGTCATTTATTCCTCTTACACCTCATTAATGGGTTTTACAACTCCATTAATGACCCTTGTCCCCCTCTCTCTCCTCATTTCTTCTTTAAATAGAATGAGATTTTGAGCTCAAATAAGCCTTAATTTTTAGATTGAAAAAGTATTGTTATGCTATTAGGATTTATATAGACTCATATTACATTCTTTATTAACCCTATTTTCACTAACGCAATGATCTATTTAAGTGTTGTGTTGCAGGTAACAGGTGCACTATTTCACACACACCAGAGGGCGCTTGAATTTTTGTGAAAAATAGAAGCCCCCATAAAATACAAAAAAATATATGTACATAACTCAGGATATAAAGATCTACAGAAGCCGTGGCCTATAGACATACCTGCAAATAATGCAAATTGGAAAGGAGTGCTTCTAAAAGTTTAGTTCTTCCATGAAATTGCATAGGAGTCTCCATAATTTTCTAGATTGAGACCCTGAAACCCTTGCATCATGGTGGTGCATGAATAGACCTAGAGAGAAAATTATAAAGGAAAATTAAATTAGGGTTATAATAACTGTAAAGGCGTTCATGCCTCAATGGAACATTTTGGTGGGATTTTTTCACTTGATGACCCGTGGGCACAAAAAGTGTTATTTGCCTTAGTAAAATTGTTATAAATCTTTTATAAATAAGCGCACCGATATCTAAAGGCTACAAGCCTTAGGGAATTACTATTTATTTTTACATTTAATAATATTTATCAAATAATAAATGTATAACTTAATGACAATTGTTTAAATGTGATATTCATAAGGTTATAAATTTGTCTAATGAATATTATTTAGAATAAAAGTAAATAGTAACTCTTTGATTGCATTATTTAATTATAAATTAATATTAATTAAGTGGTTCTTTGTAAACTACTTAAGGAATATTAATTTTAAAATGCAATGGATATAAGGTTATGTGCACATGAACTTTGATGGAGTTGAGATTATTTTGCATGAGAGGAAGAAAATTTTCAAACTTGGAGTTTAATTTTTCATGGGGATAGTTTTCATTTCCTGAGCACATATAGAGTCCATTTTTAGTGGTTTGAGGGTGTTTTCTTTCTGCCACGTGTGCATATTAGGCCATAGAAGGGGTTTTGTTTTCTTTCAGATTCAGTGGGTAGTTTTGATGAGTTTTGTGCAGTTTGGGGGTAGTTTGAGGCCAGATTTAGTAGTATATCAGTTGACAGGGCCTTTCATGTAGTTGTGCTTCAGTTACATGCAATTATGCTCCTATTTTTGTGGGATCTTTTTGCACATTTGACCCTTTCAGGTTTGCATGCTTTTTTGAACGTATGAGTCAGTTATGGACAATTCTACATCAGTTTTGAGGAGGCACATGCTATTGGAGTGAAGTAGACACTAAGAGGGGGGGGAGGGTGAACCAGTGTCTAATGAATTTTGAATTGATTTAGAACAAACTTCTTAAACTTCAACATAAAGCAGGTTTATTATTATGCATATACATCTTCATAATTTTACTTGACTGACATATGTATCATAATGATCAATACTGATATCATAGTATTGAGGACACAGTATGATGAGACAAACTATAATGAACATTTAAAAAATATTTTCATAACTATGGTGTAGTAACTAACCATGGCTGATATAAGTTTATGAAGGATAACTCAAAAATTAAACAACACTTGATAAACAAATGCAAATGAAGATTAAGCACATAAAATGACTACTCATAACACAATATTGTCCTGAGTGGAAAAACCTAGGGATAAAAAACCCCTCAAAATGCCTCACTGAATTATATCAAATATCTTTTACAATGTCTTACTGATTGTAATGTCTCATTAACAAAACAAAATGCCTCACTGGATTTTTGTGCCTCGTATGCTTCTCAATTATTTTACAACATTCTACATATAGAGATCATAAAACTTGATTTCCATTTAGACCCTACAACTACATACTATGTTAGAATAATTGAGAGGGGGGTGAATCAGTGGCCTCAAAAATTAATCCAATAAATCAACCCACAACTTTATACCACAAATATAAAACCTCTAGTTATCTTGAGTCCTACAAGATGTATGCCTTGTGTGAATCTAACATGTATATACTTCTCAGTTTTTATACTTTTATTCCTTTCTTTAAGCTTTACCAAATAGAAGTCTATCTTTTCTTAACCTTTACCAAAATACAGTAAATAACTTAGTATTTACCAGTCAATCCTGTTTTAGTAATTTTTAAAGAAAAAACATCAAAGCAACAAACCATATACACATTTGATACATGGATTTTTAACGTGGAAACCTTGTTAGGAGAAAAACCACTTGGGACCGGTAACCCAAAATTTTCACTCTTCTGAAGTGAGCTCGGTGAAGAGCCAACCCTGTTAAAGGTTACAAACACATTGTTAAGTGCGACCTTGTTAAATGATTTATCACTAATAGTTTATCACTTGACCTCACATTCACTATGCTGTCAACATGAAAACCTTTTGATACTCCTTGGGATGTATCTCGATATATAAAGGATGGTTAGATCCTACTCTATTATGAAATTTTCTAAATCAATGGTTAAACTCAAACAATATAAGATCTGTTTATAAATACAACTTAATCTTGCAAATATTCAGATCTATTGTAAGCTCATAATACCTCTTTTGATAAATTTTTCTCTTCTATTCCTTTTCTCCACTTCTTTCTGATCGATGAATGTTTTTGCTTCTCTGTTGCTTGGTGTCTAGAAATCTTTAGCTCTATTATTAAGCTTGCATGATTAGGTCTGTATGAAGACTTCTATCTTCACCAGAATTCTCTTCAACATTCCTCTTTTCATTTTGAATTGCTTGTCTTTTTTTATAGACATGATTCCACCGTTTCTTATCCTTCTTGTTTTCTTCATTGATCACTTCTTGATCAGTAAAGCTTGCCATGTTTGCTTTATTTTTAATTCATAAAAATCTCCTTGTTTTCTGGAACAAAACATGCTATAAATCTCTTTCTTATATTTAGCTTTTATCTGATTGATGAAAACATTGCACAATTAAATAGTTAACTCTATCTTTATCTCCTTCCAGCTAAGTTGTTTTCTAATTTTCCTAACTTCAGTTCTCGCCAGTCAACACTTCAGTTGTGCTTGATGACTACTACAGATAGATCGGGTATCAACTTCAGTTATGTTCGGTGAGAACTGCAATTAGCTTGGTAATGCTTTCTCAGGTATCACTTGCTCAGGAAACATTGTCCGTCGGGTAACACTGTGAACTTCTGTGCTTGGGGTTCACTGTCCCTCAGGGTTTACTGTCACTCAGTGTATATGATTACCGATGACAAAAAATTTGTCTTTTTAGATCTTTAAGTGTGGTGACATTATGTATATGACTAATCATAACATATTAAGTTGACATCAGTGACAATACAATACATTAACTAATTTAATGTCTTGCATATACCTTCCGCATCTCGGTAATCATCAAATTTGTCATCTTCAAACATTTAATTAGTTATAGTTCATCAATCTCTCCCTTTGGCATTGATGGCAACATACTACATACTACTAATACAATATGAAATATATCAGTTCTAGTTCATCAATCTCTACCAAACATATTTTTCTATAACCAATACAAATGTCTAACTCTCGGTAAGCTCTTCTAGCTTAGATTTGATTCTTGCAGAGTACTTTATTCATTCTTCATTCCCTTCACAGGATAGGTGTAGAAACTTCTGATTCTGTCTCTCCCTTTTTTGTAGAATTTATTCTCCCTTTTCTGGATAGATATGCAATGTTAAATTTTCCAATTCTCTCCCTTAGATGGATGTTTCTTTGAATCTTTCTCTGATTTTTTCTCTCCCTTTGAATGTTCTTTGAATATTTCTCTGATATCTTCTCTCCTTTTGACTGTTCCTCTTTTTGATGGATAGTTCTTTTCTCTTTGACAACAATATATTTCTCTCCATATTCATTAAGTACATCTTTCCCCTTGAATACTTCTGATAGATATTTCATATGGATATAATCTCTCCCTTTGACAACAATGCCAAACTAAATCTCTGTCTCTTTTTTAATATATTCCTTGAATTTCCTCTCCATCAACAATACATTAACTCTAGTGTTCGGTGCAGACAAGTACCTTTCTGTGTACTGATAGATCTTTGCAGTCCATATCTTTGCTTGCATCAACATGAATGATCTTCTGATAATGTGTAGGCTGATGCAACCTTCTAGTCAACTTAGTGATCAGTAGACAAGGGTCAAATGCTTAGTCTCTTTCTCAGGTACTCAAATGTATCTTTAGGCAATGGCTTTGTGAATATGTCTGCCAATTGTTCCTTCGATTGAACATATTCCAGTATCACTTCTTTCTCTTGTACTTGTTCTCTTAAGTAGTGATACTTGATAGCAATATGCTTTGTCTTAGCATGCATGAAAGGGTTCTTTAAAATATTGATAGCACTTGTATTATCACAATAGATAATCATTGGTTCAAGAATTTTCATATTCATACCTTCTAGTAATTGCTTGATCCATGCAATGTTAGAGAAATTTGCAGAAGAAGCCACATATTCTACTTATGCAGTGGATTGTGAGATGCATCCTTGCTTCTTACTTATCCATGTGACAAGTCTGTCACCCATGAAGAATACTCCTCATGTTGTGCTCTTTCTGTCATCTAAGTTTCCAGCCCAATCAACATCTATATAGACTTGAAGCTCAAATTTGCCTTCTCTTTTATACCATAAGCCATAGTCTTCGGTATTCTTTAGATATTTTAGAATTATTTTGACAATAGTCATGTGTGATTCCTTGGGATTAGTAGAGAATATTGCAACTATTCCAATTGCATGTTCTATATCTGGTCTAGTATAAACAACATACATGAGTTTTCCAATCATAGATCTATAAAGGGTTTGATTTACCTCGGTTCACTTGTCTTCCTTTGTCAGATTGCATCTGATTTCCATAGGTGTTCCAATTGGCTTGGAGTCTTCCATCTTGAATATCTTGAGAACTTCCTTGATGTATTTGGATTGTGTGATGTAGATGTCTGTATCCTGTTGAAGAATCTGTAGACCAAGAAAGAACTTAATCTCCCCAAACATTGACATCTCAAACTCTTTGGTCTTTTCATCGGCAAATGATTTGCACAATATATAATTACCTCCAAATATGATATCATCATCAAATATTTCAGCAATCAGAATGTTATCATCAATATCTTCTTTTAAATAAAGATTACTATTTTCACTTGTTCTTACAAATCCAATGATTATGAGATATGAGTGAAGTATTTCATACCATGCTCTTGGTGCTTGTTTCAATCCATACAAGGCTTTGTATAATATAAAAACCATGTTTCTCTTGTTAGGATGAACAAACCCTTATGGTTGTTCAATGTATACCTCTTCTTCTAGTATTCCATTTAGGAATGCAGATTTGACATCCATTTGGTATACCTTGAATCCTTTGTATGCAACATAAGCAAGTAGAATTATGACTCCTTCTAGTCTAGAAATGGGTGCAAAGGTTTCTCCCTAGTTAATACCTTCTTCTTGTGCACAACCCTTGCATACTAATCTTGCTTTGTTCCTTGTGACTTCTCCATTCCCATTCAGATGGTTTCTGAATATCCATTTGGTACCAATGACATTCTTCTCATCTGATCTAAGTACTAATGTTAATGTTCTATTCTTTTCAATCTACTCTATCTCTTCATTCATAGCACTGACCAATTATTCATTTTCAAGTGTAGTATTGATAGATTTTGGATCAAAATCACAAATCAAACATCTAGTGTTCCATGACTTACTTCTTGTTCTCATTCCATCCTTTTTGTCTCCTATGATATGGTTTTGTAGATGGTGTCTTCTGACATAATTGTCAAGTACCAGTTCAGCTCTTTATTCATCATTTTGATCCTCATCTTGAACTTCATTTTGATCTTCATCACTCGGTACATCATTGTGAGTAATTTCCTGATTTTCAGTGTTTGCAGCCTGATGCCTGGGTGCATTGTTCTATCGCTTGGGAGCGATACACTATTTCTCTGGTAGAGTGTCAGGTTCTTCATTGTAGACAAACTTGTTGTATTCTTCTAGTTCCTTTATGCTTTTCTCATCATTTTTCTCAGAAAATTCATCCACTTTTACATTTTCACTTTCAATGATTTTGTTAGAGGATTGGTTAAGACATTTATAAGCCTTACTTTTGGTAGAATAACCTAGAAATATTCCTTCTTCACCTTTGGAGTCAAGATTTCCATTTCTATCATCTTTTAAAATATAACATTGACTTCCAAATTTTTTGAAGGAACTTACATTGGGTGTGTATCCATACCATAGCTCATACGGTGTCTTATTGGTGTCTTTCTTCAATTGAAATTGGTTTAATGTATAGATAGTAGTACTCATAGCTTCTCTCTAGAATGTTTGAGTGATGCCTTTCTCAATCATTAGTGTTTTGGCACAATCAACAATGGATCTGTTCCTTCTTTCAACAATCCCATTTTGCTATGGTTTTCTCGGTGCAAAAACCTGTCTTTGACTTCTATGCTCATTACAAAAGTTAGTGAATTCATCAAAAATAAATTCTCCTCCTCTATCTGATCTTAGACATTTTAGTTCCTTTCTACTTTGTTTTTCCATTATAGCTTTATACCATTTAAACATCTTGAATGCTTCTGATTTCTCTTTTAAGAACATAACAATCATCATTCTAGAATAATCATCTACAAATAGAATGAAGTATCTATCACCATAGTAGCTCTTTATTCTCATTGGTCCACATAGATTAGTATGGACTAGTTCTAGAATAGCATTAGATGTATAAGTTTTTCTCTTGAAACTAGACTTTGTCATTTTACCTTTTTAACAATTCTTACACATGACATGGTCGGGCTTTGAAATGCACAGTAAGCCTCTTACTTTCCTTTTATTTCTTATCCTAACCATGCTGTCAAAATTCACATAACATAACCTTTTATGCCACAACCATATGTCTTCATTTTTAGCCATTAAAAAGTGGTGTTAATATCATTAAGATATAATAGGTTACCTTTTGTCTGTTCACCAGTTCCGATCAACCTTCCTGATTCATAAAAGATCTTTGCCTTTTTGTTCTCAAATGTGACTCGGTGACCTATTTTATTCAGCTGTGAAACACTCAATAGATTATAGTTAAGTCCTTTCACCCAATATGCATTTTCACATCTGATCAGATTATTCAACATTATGGTTCCTCTACCTTCAACCGAACAAGGTGAGTCATTACCCATTCTTACTGATCCACCATTATAATATTCAAAAGTTTCAAACTTTTCCTTATCTCTAGTCATGTGGTGAGTACAACCACTATCAATAATCTAGACATCATTCTTACTGTAGACGTCCAAAAATATTAATATTATTAGTAATATTATTTTTCCCTCCTATTCCTCTAACTATTTAGTTTAAATCAATTAAATAGTTTCATTTACCAATTCTAATGTATTTTATTTAAATACATTTATCTCCATAAAATCCCCTTTTTAATAAATTTATATTTATTAAAAATCCTCCATTTTCTTAATTCTTCTAAACTATGATTTGTTCAAATCTAATTTGAATTAAATCTAAACTCTAGCTAGGAACCTATTAATCTTATCCTATAGCCTACTCTATCGCCTACCCTATTCCTATCCTACTCCCATCCACCTCACATCCTAAGTGTGTTTCCACACCTAACTGCCTTCTAATCGTGCTTAAGTGGGTGATTCCTAACCTTTTTAAGGCTAATAGGATGCTCAAC
>MU225611.1:476191-510359 GCA_018584345.1 Thuja plicata | reverse complement strand
CTTACATGCTTTTCTTGTCATGATATGTTTTAACTTGCATGCTTTTCTTGTCATGATATATGCTAACCCGCTAATGTTTGCATGTTTGAGCTTGCTCCCAACAGATTGAAGGATTCCATATACACACTTACTAACCTTAGATATGAGTTCAGTTTCAACATACCTTTCTTCTTCATCTGAATCATCTTTCATAGAAACACATAACACCTCAATATCTTCATCAGATTTGGTGTCATTATTCTCAACTTTGTTCTCAGCCAGGTAACAAGCCTTCTTCCCTTTGTCCTTGTAGTATCAGTTGTTTCTTCTATCAGATTGTCGGTTGCTTCGGTAATCTCTGCTATCACCTCTATCAAACTTATTTTTACATGGTCTGTCAATGTTTCTGTCTTCTTTTCTTTTGTTAGGACATCTAGCAACAAAGTGTCCAGTCTCTTTACAATTAAAACATACCAATGGTAATTTACCTTTGTATCTACGTTTGCCTCTCTGCAATCTTCTAGCTATTAGTGATTCAATCTCATCAAGTTCTTGGTCATCACTATCACTTTCACTGTCATTTCTCATAGTCTTTTTATGACTCATTTTACTTATTTTCAAAGAAGATTTGAATGCAGACTCAATAGTTGGTAAGACACTGTTGTCAAATTTATTCATCTCAAATGAAATAAGTCTACCAATCAAACTATCTAGAGTAATATTTTTATTTGCTACTGCTCTCATCTCTTGTATAATAGATACTCTAATAGCACAAACAGGCAACAAGGTTCTTAGAATTTTACTTACCAATTTTTCTTATTCAAGTACACCCCCTACTCCTCAGATAGCATTAACTACCTCTTTGATTCTGCAACTGTACTGAGTGATGTTTTTTCCTTCTTTCATTCTTAGGTCATCAAACCTTCCTCTTAGGCTTTCTTCCTTAGCTCTTATCACATTCTTGTCTCCTCCATGTACTAGCTTCAATTTGTCCCACATTTTCTTTGCAGTGGTGCATGATTTGACATCTTTAAATTCAGCATCAGAGAGTGAGGAAGCAAGTTCTATCATCATAGAATTGTGTTCATACTTTTCTCTCAATTGATCTACTGTTGGAAGTCCAGTAGGTAAAACAAATTCAATATCTAAGTATTGAGTAACATCATTTCCAATACCTGATAGGTGGAGTCTTATCCTGCTTTTCCATGATGCAAAGTTGTCCTTGTTCAACTTAGGCATATCCCTTTTGTTCATCTTGTGATATTTAGCTTGAGTCTTTAAACTCCCTTTCTAAGCACACAAGCTCTGATACCAATTGTTAGAATAACTGAGAGGGGGGTGAATGTTGCCTCAAAAATTAATCCAATAAATCAACCCAAAAATTTATACCACAAATATAAAACCTCTAGTTATCTTCAGTCCTACAAGATGTATGCCTTGTGTGAATCTAACATGTATATACTGCTCAATATTTATACTTTTTATCCTTTCCTTAAGCTTTACCGAATAGAAGTCTATCTTTTCTTAACCTTTACCAAAATACTGTAAATAACTTAGTGTTTACCGATCAATCCTATTTTAGTAATGTGTAAAGAAAAACATCAAAGCAATGAACCATATACACATTTGACACATGAATTTTTAATGTGGAAACCCTGTTAGGGGAAAAATCACTTGGGACCGGTACCCCAAAATTTTCACTCTTTTGAAGTGAGCTCGGTGAAGAGCCAACCCTGTTAAAGGTTATAAACACATTGTTAAGTGCGACCTTGTTAGAGGATTTATCACTATCAATTT
This sequence comes from Thuja plicata, assembly GCA_018584345.1. Classification (NCBI taxonomy): domain Eukaryota; kingdom Viridiplantae; phylum Streptophyta; class Pinopsida; order Cupressales; family Cupressaceae; genus Thuja; species Thuja plicata. Next base: position 508,583 of record MU225611.1, on the reverse strand, counting down.
ATCACTTGACCTCACATTCACTATGCTGTCAACATGAAAACCTTTTGATACTCCTTGTGATGTATCTTAATATATAAAGGATCGTTAGATCCTAATCTTTTAAGAGATTTTCTTAATAAATAGTTAAACTGAAACACTATATGATCTGTTCATAAATATAACTTAATATTGCAGATGTTCAGATCTATTGTAGCCCATAATACCTCTTCTGATCAATGTTTCTCTTATGTTCCTTTGCTCCACTTCTTTCTGCTCGGTGAATGTTTTTGCTTCTCTGTTGCTCGGTGTCTGCATAAATCTTTAGGTCTATTATTCAGCTTGTATGATCAGGTCTGTATGAATACTTCTATCTTCACTATAATTCTCTTCATCATTCCTCTTTTCATTTTGAATTGCTTGTCTTCTTTTATAGATATGATTCCACGATTTATTGTCCTTCTTGTTTTCTTTGTTGATCACTTCTTGATCCGTAAAGCTCACCATGTTTTCTTTAGTTTTAATCCATAAAACTCTCCTTATTTTTTGGAACAAAACATGCTTTAAATCTCCTTCTTATCTTTGGATTTTAACTGATCGATGAAAATAATGTAACCAAATAGTTAACTCTATATTTAGCTCCTACTAGCTAAGTTGTTTTGTCATTTTCCTAACTTCAGTTCTCATCGGTCAACACTTCAATTGTGCTTGGTGACTACTACATATAGCTCAGGCATCAACTTTAGTTCTATTCAGTGACAACTGCAGTTATCTTGGTAATGCTTTCTCGGGTATCACTTTCTCGGGTAACACTATCCGTCGGGTAACAGTGTGAACTTCTATGCTCGGGGTTCACTGTCCCTCAGGGTTTACTGTCACTCAGTGTATATGATTACCGATGACAAAAACTTTTTCTTTTCAGAACTTTAAGTTTAGTGACATTATGTATATGCCTAATCATAACATATTAAGTTGACATCAATGACAATACAATACATTAACTGATTTAATGTCTTGCATATAGCTTCTACATCTCGGTGATCATCAACTTTGTCATCTTCAAAAATTCAATCAGTTATAGTTCATCATACTATACATTATTGAACATAAAACATGTTGTTATGCTTATTAGTGCATAATAGCTAATCATAGACTCCAAAACCAATCAACCTTTCCTGTTAAAAACTAATTGTGCACAACTATTATCAAAATGTGACCAATAAGAATCCTCAATTTTTTTTGTTTGTATCTTGAATCCAAAATACTTATGTGATATAAATAGGTATTCCTGATTAGAAAAAAACTTAAACCAAACTGTCTAAAAACCAACTCATAAACTGTTTAGCAATATGTATGATAACATGCTTCAAAATGACCATCCCAATATGTATCTTTCAACAAAAAATCATTGTTACTACAATTATATTCTGGTTAATGTATCTGAGAATAAAATAATAAATAATTGAAAGGAACTTATTCAATTAATCTCACTAAAGCTTACTACCATTATATTCATTTTGAAGTATCAAAGTAAAGCTTGAACTTTAATCTATTTTTTCTGATGTAAACTGGACTTGCATAATAGAGCATTCATGTGTGTACTAAAATAATTAAATATACCTTAACCTTGTCATTCCATAAGTATGATATTCCTGTCACGATTCTCTTCAAATCATTAAAACTCTGCCATCACATATCACATAATAAACTGAGACAGACTCAACATCTCAACTAAACTAATCTCTGTCATAAATCAAAATAATGTTTAGCTTCAAATTGCCCAAACTGAATCAAAACATACTATCATGTTACATTTTTATTCATATCATTATCATAAGTTTTTGTTTCATAGTTATGCCCATACAACTGTATGTGTCATGAAGTGCTTGCTTATGCTATGTTTTAAGAATACTATTCATAGTGACACCATATACAACATTATGCACTTTAAGCACGATAACCATGTGTTACAAATGCAATGGAAGAATGACACCATATACAACATAATGAACATTAAGCTCGATAACTGTTACCAAGGGTTAACCAATATTGACCATGAATAAACAAGTTGAGCCATATATATGTGAATACTTAGATCTTAACAAATGCACGACAAGATACAAGTGTGACTGAAAATAACAACCAGTCACAATGTCATTTCCATGAATGCATAAAAAAATGGCATTCATACTGTTAACATTATGAATGTATAAACATTGACATCATCATTGTCCATACGACAGTTAACAACTGATTCACAGTGATCATAGTGAACTATACGCCGAACCCAATGAGGGTTTTATGGTATTATACAAAGTTGTTGTTATTATAATGCAATGTATGTCAAACCCAATAAGGGTTTATGTAACAACATATATGGTGCAGATGATGGTATAATGTAACAAATAAATAAACTACCCAAAAGAGAAAGAACCAACATAAAAAATGGAGAAACAAAGTAAACGAAAGATGAATAAACATGATAGACACTTTTACAATAAACTAAACATATATTACCATAAGTAAAATAAGGGAACCGAAAACATCTAAAAATGTGCTCATTATTCTTGCCACAAAATAACTGCAGTCATGCCTGTAACTATTCCTTCCTTACTCCCCTTCTTATAACTGTTGAAACTGTATCATACACTTGGATGGCCTAGCTCGACTGGAACATTGTATAATGTGGTGTCGATATTCTATACAAACTAACTTTTTTTATTTCCCATAAAGTATCAATGGGTAAGGCACTGATGTGCCCATTCAAATATACTCAGTGTGCTTCGCAATTCATCAAGGCATTTATTTAATTTTGCATCTTAATTTATGAGAAATACAAAGGGACCAACCAAAATGATCCCTACTTTCATGTTTTTTCTTTCTATTACCTTGGTCACATATTGACTATTGTGCCAATACTCTTGTTACTCAAATCTACATCTCATATATGAAGAAGGATATTTTTCACATCTTATCAGAACATACTTTGCCACCTTATATAGTGCAATGCAATAAATCATATAATCAAGCTAATGATGTGATCAAGATGTGAAGTATCTTTGTGATGTATCAATGCATCTTATAACCAAGATGAGATATGAACACACTGCAAACCATGTACTTAACCCATGAACCATGTAATCAACTTGAATTATGTACTTAATATGATAAACAACCTAAAATATATGATTGCTATCAAATTCTATGATGCCAAATGGTGTCTAGATTATCAAGTTATCAAGTTAGTATGTTTTTTACATCAAGGACAACAAGGGCTCTCGGGGATTAAAACATACATGCAGTTTGAGTTTAGAGGATTTTTTAGGTGGTCAACTACATATTTCCAGCAGTTTGACCCCTTTTCTCCTATTTTTTCTCATCTATCTAACCCTTTATGATTTTGGGTCTATATCGTGTATTGTGCTTTCATTTTTGGGGATTCTCTCTTTTGGCCAACTTTTTGTACATTACAAATTTTGGCAAATTGTATTGAGCACATTGTAGCAAGTATTTCAACATCTTTTTTATAGAGATACAAATTCCTTCTCAGTTATTTATGTGTTGAGAAATATTGTGGGTATTTGATTAAGTATTGTGTATTAACCTTCATTTTATCAAACTCTTTTATTGTGAAGTGCAAGATTTGATATTTTTATGTAGGTCTGTGATTATGTCCTCCATTATTGTCCTAAAATTTGAGAAAACAATCTTGTTTTCCTTTCAAGGCATGATAATACTGGGATCTGTCATAAGAAACATTGTTGCATAACACATCTGATTGAGGTTGTGAATGTTTTGGTGTCTTTTTAGAGGTTTCAGTGAAGTTTATCAGCTACAAGATACCTTATTTACCTGATGCATCATCTTTTAGTTTAGTCTTTCAATTTCACAAATAAATTCTTGTTAGAATCTGAAGAATTCAATCGCTAAGATCCACTGTATGCAAAACACCTGTCACAAAAGTAAAGAATGGAGACACAACTCATAATGATCTAAAAGATGAAATATTCATTTAGAGAGAGAATAGAGGGAATTAATAATTAAAAAGAGATCAATCCTTATAAAGGATATCAAACACCAGAAGATAGAGAAACCTAGGTTGCATGATAATAATTAATAATAGAATTAATTATTCCATGCCTAAAGTTTAGCTTAAGTGAACTAGAGATAAAAAGTGACTTAATAATTAAATCAATAATGATTTAATTAATAAGTGAAATACCTTTTTACTCTAACACACCCCCTTAAGATAAAATTAGGGAGAAGCAAAAAACCCAGAAACAACTACTGAAAGCAGGAAATGGGTCCTGACAATATCCAATCACCAAGATCCATTGTATGAAAAATACTTGTCACAAAAGCAAAGAATAGAGACACAACTCATAATGATTTAGAAAGATGAAATATTCATTCAGAGAGAGAATACAGAGAATTACAAAAAATTAATAATTACAAAGAGATCAATCCTTATAAAGGAGATCGAACACCAGAAGGTGGAGAAACCTAGGTTGCATGATAATAATTAATAATATAATTAATTATTATATGCCTAAAGTTTAGCTTAAGTTAAATAGAGATAAAAAGTGACTTTAAATTAAATCAATAATGATTTAATTAATAAGTAAAAATAATTTTTTACTCTAACACCCCCCTTAAGATAAGCTTAGGGATAATATTAAAACCTAGAAACAACTACTGAAAGCAGGAAATGGGTCCTGACAATATGGCCTAATCAGGTACCCAAGTACAAAAATCTCTGTAAAGAGGAGAAAAGGAGAAAATCTAGTGGGAAAAACCCCTCTCCAAAAAGAGATGAAGAATAGTGAAGGACTAAAGAAGCCTTCAAACTAGAGAATGTCCCAGAAGATAGGAACAAAGATTAGGTAGATAAGACTGTAATATGTATGAGTGCCCTCAAATGACACGACTCAAATTAGGATAGAAAACAAAGGAAAACATTAGAACTCAAAGATACATATGGAAAAAACACCAAAGTATGAAGAGATGATCAAAAGAACATGAAGAACACAACTGAGGCATGAAGTTGCAAAAACTGTCAAAGAATAACTGCTAGAACCTTTACTGAAATAGAATCTAATCAAGTAGAGAAGAATGTAATCTACATGAGTGCCCTCAAATGACACTACTTGAATCAGGATGGAAAACAAAGGAAAACATAAAAAATCAAAGATATATATGACAAAAAACACCAAAGTCTGAAGATCTGATCAAAATATGGAAGGATGCCTTTAAAATAGGAATAAAAGAAGTGTCCATATGGTAAATGATCCATCTCACTAAAATGCATAGGTACCCAGCCACTGCATCTTCCTAGTACATAGGAGCAAATACTGAATACATAGCTCACTCCATCGAACCAAGGAAGCATTAGAACCAACAAGAAATACCCCCCATAATGCTGAGCATGGAGAGGTATGATAGGTATGCTGAAAAAGGATGCCAAGAATAATTGCATGTCGAAGAAAGTGCAAAAACATATAAAGGATGGTGTCGAGGATGATCAATCATTGGACACACATAATGAGGCTAATGTCATGGAAGGAACACTCACTTGACAAAGGTAGATCAAACCCCCCATGACACTTTATTATGTAGTTCGAGTATAAACTTGCACAAAACATGCAAGATCCCAAGCATGCAATGAAGACACTTTATCTCAACGTGTTTGCAAAAAAGAAATGCTACAAAAAGATGTCTACAATGCTCAGAATGACATAAAGCTATAAGAACATATGTAACAGCTAAAAATGAATCATCCCTTTTAAGGAAAATGATCCTAGGACCTAAAACATCTAAGATATCTGCCATAATGTCAAAAAGAAAAAAACCTGAATAAAATGTACCTGGAGTAAATTCTAGCAATGAGACCCATACAAGAAGAAGGAGAATGGAACCAGATTTTTGACGACATGCGAAAGTAAAAAAATAGAGTCTGGAGGAGAAAGATATGATGAATAGAGTCCAAAATGGAACCCTGACTTTGATTAGAAAAAAAACCATGCAAGACGGAAAAAAACCATGCAAGACAGAAAAATTAGAAAACCAAACTTGGAAAATTAGATTGGGGTCGAAACTAGCTTTCTGACAATATCTTGTTTGGCAAAAAAAGAACCCGTTTGCTCAAGATACGAGGAAAAAACCGAAGAGGGCTCCAAAACAAGAAGAAATCCAAGAAACCTTTGCTAAATTTGGTGGAGCTCCACTAAATCTGGCGATGTCATTAAATCTGGCAGAATTGCCAAAATTTCAGCCAAACTTGGTAGAGGTACTAAGAAAAAAATGTTTAAGATTTTTTCTCCGCTAGTTTGGTGGTGTGAATTTTGAGGTGGCACAAAAATCAAGGAGACATAAAAACCAAGGCATTTTTTGCGTTGAAAAGTGTGCCAAGGTCGTGCATGAAAAAATAGGGCCCAGATTTCAATTATGTCCATATTGGATGAGCCTTATATGAAAATAAGGTTTTTTTGGTCTTTTGAGCGCAACCATGAGGTCGGTTTGTAACCAAAGTGATCCAAAAAATAGATCCCCCTAGATCCATACAAAAAACTTTGAAAAATTGAAACCCAACACTCCAAAAATCTTTAAAAAACTCAAGAACGAGCTGCAACAGTAAGGCTCTGATACCATGTTAAAATTCAAAGAATTCAATGACCAAGATCCATTGTATGAAAAATACCTGTCACAAAAGCAAAGAATGGAGACACAACTCATAATGATCTGAAAGATGAAATATTCATCCAGAGAGAGATTAGAAGAAATTACAAAATAATTAATAATTACAAAGAGATCAATCCTTATAAAGGAGATCAAACACTAGAGGGTGGAGAAACCTAGGTTGCATAATAATAATTAATAATAAAATTAATTATTACATGCCTAAAGTTTATCTTAAGTGAACTAGAGATAAAAAGTGACTTAATAATTAAATCAATAATGATTTAATTAATAAGTGAAATATTTAGTTTAAGTGAGAACTAATAAGGAACTTGCCTTTTAATCCCATAGATTCACTCTTTCCATAGGATACCCACAATCTGAGAGTGTTTCCATTTTTCAACAAGATAGCTAGATTCTGCATCTTGCTATAGGTGTAATATTGATTAACATGAATAATACATGCATATGTATTTCCACTATTATACTAGAACGTGGATAAGTACTGGGCATCAACTTCCCTTGAATTGGAAGGGATGAGCATGCATAAAATATATATAATAACCCCATAGATGGTTAAATATGGAGGTAGTCATGTGGCCTAATTGTATTTAGCCAGAATTGTTGTTCTGACTTTTGGACGATGATTTTCTCCTATATGCTTATACACCTGTTGGTTGCAATGTAAGAAATGTTCATCTAAGTTGGTATGCATGATTAGATGTATGTTTGGTATGTCCATATGTTTTAGCATAACCATATCCTATGTTCTTTTGACTATATTTCTCAGTTTAGCTAGTTTAAGAGTTTGGTGCCATTGTTGTCACCGACTAGTTTTTGAGTGAATTTTATTATATGGTGTTTTTCATATTTTTATTGGACTTTTATATTTATTTAATTGTTGATGAAATATTAAGATTATGGAGGTTTCACATTTTATTTCTAATCTTAAGTCATTTTGGGCATGGGTTAAAAGTGAATTTTCACTTCATTATTATATCTCATGTTTATTTGAATTTGGAGATTTCCTTCAAAAAAAACATGCATAAGAAATTCAAATTTTCTTGGGAGGGAAATATTTTGGTAAAATATTTTTGTGGGTGTGGGTTCACTGGATTCCTTGGTTAGATCTTTCCTTCTCATCTAATGTTTATCTTGTTTTGTGGAGTGTGGAACCTTCTCCAAGTATTTGAAGGGTTTTATTGGCTTTTGAAAGGTATGCTTGTTTATTCTCTTCAATTCTTGGTTTGGATCCATATTTTTTTGTTTGCAATTTATCTTTGAGGTTGAAATAATATTTCTATGGATGCATTGGTACGATTTGTGGAAGAACTTTGGATTTTGGAACTTATTTTGTATGCATTGTGGGAAAATGAGGGTTTTACACATTTTTTAGGGTTGGAGATCTCATTTTGATGTATTGGGATTATGAAAATATGTTTTTCACACTTTTATGATGCAAGATCAAATGAATTTTTACCATATATTGATATTTGAAAGTTTTTTTTTAATGAAATTTGGCCGTGTTATGCCTAAATCTGAGTTTTTGCATTTGAGGGACCTTGTATGACATCTCCTTTGTGAAATTGTATCATTGTAGTTATGTGATGGTGATAGAAATCCCTTGGATTGTTTTACAATTATTTCTCACCCTTTTGATGAGGTCACGTTTGTGAATGGGAAAGCTTGTAAAGTGAAATGGCTCTTTTATATACATGTGAAACCAATGGAATTACCTCTGCATGGTTGAGGAAGATATAATGGTGTCAAGGGACCAACCAAAATATCACCATGTGTGTGTGTGTGGAGTGGATGTTTAGCCAATTGTGGGAGTGGCTCACAATGGGGGGGTTGTGGCACAAAGGGGACTCCATCGTAACCTATTGTGGGGTCTTTAATAAAGTGATAACATAAATAAAATTAATGGGGTAAAAAAATTAATCAAGATAATTATAGATATGATTGGGCCTAGATGTTCCAGCCACAGTGGACCTGGATGTACCATTGACAAAGATGCCTCCTATGTTCCATGTGGGCTCACATTAGCCACGGGCATAGTGGAGAAGTGTCTAGATGTCAGACACATCAATAACATTGTCACCATGAGAGGATTTATTGACACCACATGGGTTAGATAGACATGCAATGAAACTCCCATCCTTTGACCACACCCCCCTCAGATAGTCTTTTAATTTAATGGACACATGTTGTTGAGTTTGTGAAACTTATTCATTGGTAGCAGCCTTGAACTTTCTTGTGTTACACCCAAATGTGTAAGAATGTGATGTCTTGGATTTAGTGTGATCATCTTTTTTGAGATACATTGTGTCCTTGTCTTGTGTGATTTCTTATCTAGTATGTGTACCTTTCTTGTGTGTGTGGGCCACATGGTTATCTCCATGAGCATGGTGGCAGAGGGATTGAGGGTACCTTGTGGTCGAGTGGTGTGACCAATCACTATTGGAGAGTGGTACACATGTTTCAAGAAGTACCAAATAGTACTTACATCTTTTCAAGACTTGTAACCTATGACTTATATTCTTGTAATTATTTCCATGCTTTGTATCATTAGGTTGTACTTTTATGATATGTACTTACTCCTTTAGATTATGAATTGTAATTTTTATCTAGATAGAATAGATTATGTGAACATTGATTATTAGTTGGTATCATGATCATATATATTTTTGGATTTGATGCAAAATTCTATTTGAATGCATATGTATCTCCTTGTATGGTTATGGAAATGTTTGTAAGCATAAATGATATGTTCATAAGTTAGCCCTTAGTAAGGACCCTTGTGTTCATAATGGTATTAAATATGTTATTTATGTAGAATTTAATCAAATAGTCCTTAAGGATAGGTAATTGGCCTTAATATGTGCTTTGAAACATTTTTTTGGGGCCTAGGAAGCTAGATCAACGTCTGTGCCTGCTCTTGGTGTCTTTTCCTTAATGATTTGAGGCTATATAGACACTGAAATTTGGCTAACTCTGGATTGGCATCTCTGCTTCTAGATCAATGTCTCCACCCTCAATCAACGTCTCAACCTCACTAGTTTGAGACTTCTCAAAATTTCTAATAAATTACTGGCGATTGACATCTACGCATTTGGGATTTGAATCTATGCCTATCAGTGTCTATGCCTGCATTGACACCTCTGCAAGAATTTATTAGTGAGCTTTATTATATATCCCAGAGTGTTTCAAACTTGCTTCTCTAGTTTTTCATAGTTAACATATATCCAAATAGTTGAACAATGGATTATGTATAGCCAATTATTGTATTTAACCTCGTGACATGCTATTAACTTGGGATCTATATAGTAGTTTCTATTGGACCCTTGGATGTTCAGTATGGATGTTCCTTCTTTTAAAATGTGCATTAATGTCATGTATTCTTACTTTGGTTATGTTGAATTAAGTTCACGATATAAGTTTATGGTACAAAATGTTTTAAAAAAAAAATAGTGTCATCTTGTTAGTACTTTTTTTGGCGTTAGTCCAAGTGTTTCTTGGTGGGGCATTACACATCCGATCTTGCATAAAATTTTCAAATATTTCCTCATCTCTTCTAATGTAGTACTTTCTTCCAAATATTTTGAAATACCTAACAATAGGTGCTTTTCTAAACCAAAGCTCATAAGGTGTCTTTCTATGATTCAGTCTTACTTGTACCCTATTAAGAAGATAAACATAAATATGCACAATATCTCTCTAATACATCTTAGGCAAATTATAATATTATGACATGGTCCTATCCATCTCACAAAAATCATATTTTTTCTTTTGACAACTCCATTTTGCTACAAAGTCCTAGGGCCTGATAATTTTCCTTTAATTCCATGTTCTTCACAAAATCTATCAAAATCACATGATGTAAACACACCACCTCTGTCAAACCTTAGACATTCGTTCTTAGCATCTACTTTATTCTCAACCAAAATTTTTAAATCTATCCAAAGCTCTAATTTTTTTTCTTAATAAATAAAATTGTGTCATTTTAGAGTATTCATCAATAAGCAACATGAAATACCTTTCAACATGTATTCCTCTCTTCCTTGTAGGTCTACACAGATGTGTATGAATTGGATCCAAGGGTTTTGTCGTAGAATAATCAATTTTATTTAACATGTTCCTTGTCTTCTTTCTCATCTGACACTCACTACACATAATATTAGTAGGCTTAATGATCTTTGGTAGATCTCTCACCACTTTTGAATAAATTCTCTTTATCATCTTGTTTAAATTGACGTGTTCCATTCTCTTGTTCCAAAATTTTTTTTCACTAATCTGTACCCATAAACAATTTCTTCTTATATTTACTATTTGTCCTTATGTCTACTATAAATAACCTTCTGAAGCCCTTTCTAATCTAACATTTAGACCCATGAAAGATAAGCTTGCAACCTTTAATACACATCTTAATCACACTCAAAAGATTATGTCTCAAACTTTTAACATAATAGACATCATCAGCCTTATGCTTACCATCAATGTATATGACCCCCTTGCCACAGATAGGTGCAACCTCTTTATCAACAAAATTAACCGATCCACCATCAAACTGATGAACTATAACTGATTGAATGCTTGAAGATGACAAAATTGATAATCACCGAGATGCAAAAAGTTAATGCAAGACATTAAATCAGTTAATGTATTGTACTGTATTGTCATTGATGTCAACTTAATATGTTATGATTAGTCATATACATAATGTCATAGACTTCAGGAAATCAAAGAGATAAAGTTTTTATCGTCGGTAATCATGTACACTAAGTGATAGTAAACCCCAAGGGACTGTGAAACCCGAGCACAAAAGTTCACAATGTTACCTGGCAGAAAGTGTTACCCGAGCAAGTGATACCTGAGCAAGCATTACCGAGCTAACTGCAGTTGTCACCGAACATAACTGAAGTTGATGCCCGAGCTATCCGCAATAGTCACCAAGCACAATTGAAGTGTTGAATAACAGGAACTATAGTTAGGAAAATGACAAAAAAACTTAGTTGGCAGGAGATAATTATAGAGTTAACTGATTGTTTACTTTGTTTTCATCAATCAGATAAAAGCTAAAGATTAGAAGGAGATTTAAAGCATGTTTTATTCTAGAAAACAAGGAGAGTTTTATGGATTAAAACTAAAGCAAGAATGGAGAGCTTTACGGATCTAGAAGTGATCAACAAAGAACACAAGAAGGATAAGAAACAGTGAAATCATGTCTATATAATGAGACAAGTAATTCATAATGAACAAGAGGAATGTTGAATAGAATTCTGTTAAAGATAGAAGTCTTCATACAAATTTGATCATACAAGCTAAAGAACAGAGATAAGAATTCTGTGGACACCGAGCAATAGAGAAGCTACAACATTCACCGAGGATAAAGAAGTGGAGCAAAGGAATTGAAGAGAACATTGATCAGAAGAGGTATTATGAGCTTACAATAGATCTAAACATCTCCAAGATTAAGTTGTATTTATGAACAGATCATATACTGATTCAGTTTAACCATTGATTCATAAAATATCTTAACAAAGTAGGATTTAACCATCATTTATATATTGAGATACATCCCACGGAGTATCAAAATTTTTTCTTGTTGACAACATAGTGAATTCTAGGTCAAGTGATAATCTGTTAGTGATAAATTCTCTAACAAGGTCACACTTAATAGTGTGTTTGTAACCTTTAATAGGGTTGGCTCTTCACTGAGCTCACTTTGAAAGAGTGAAAATTTTGGGTTACCAGATTTGAAGTAGTTTTTCCCCTAATAGATTTTCCACATTAAAAATCCATGTGTCAAATGTGTATATGGTTCATTGCTTTAATGTTTTTCTTTACACATTACTAAAATAGGATTGATCGGTAAACACTAAGTTATTTACTGTATTTTGGTAAAGGTTAAGAAAAGATACACTACTATTTGGTAAAGCTTAAAGAAAGGACAAAGAGTATAAACACTGAGTAGTATATACATGTTAGATTCACACAAGGCATACATCTTGTAGGACTGAAGATAACTAGAGGTTTTATAATTGTGGTATAAAGTTTTGGGTTGACTTATTGGATTAATTATTGAGGCTACTGATTCACCCCCCTCTCAGTTATTCTAACAATTGGTATCAGAGCTTGTGTGCTTAGAAAGAGACTTTTAAGACTCAAGCTAAAGATCATAAGATGAACAAAAGGGATGTGCCTAAGTTTAACAAGGACAAATTTGCATAATGGAAAAGCAAGATAAGACTCCACCTATCATGTATTGGAAATGATGTAACTCAATACTTAGATATTGATTTTTTTACCTACTGAACCTCCGATAGTTGATCAATTGAGAGAAAAGAATGAACACAATTCTATGATGATAGAAATTGCTTCCTCACTTTTCGATGTTGAATTTGAAGATGTCAAATCATGCACCACTGCAAAGAAAATGTGGAACAAACTCAAGCTAGTACATGGAGGAGATAAGAATGTGCTAAGAGCTAAGGATGAAAGCCTAAGAGGAAGGTTTGATGACCTAAGAATGAAATAAGGAGAAAACATCACTCAGTATAGCTGTAGAATCAAAGAAGTTGTCAATTCTATCCGAGGAGTAGGATGCGTACTTGAAGAAGAAACAATGGTAAGTAAAATTCTCAGAACCTTACTACCTGTTTATGCTATTAGAGTATCTGCTATACAAGAAATGAGATCAGTAGAAAATAACAATGTTACTCTAGATATTTTTATCGGTAGACTTATTTCATTAGAGATGAATAACTTTGACAATAACGTCATACCAACTATTGAGTCTGCATTCAAATCTTCTTTGAAAATAAGTAAATCAAGTCATAAACACACTATGAGAAATGATAGTGATGACAAAGAACTTGATGAGATTGAAGCACTAATGGATAGAAGATTGCAGAGAGGCAAAGGTAGATACAAAGGTAAATTACCATTGGTATGTTTTAATTGTAAAGAGATTGGACACTTTGCTGCTAGATGTCCTAAAAAAAGAAAAGAAGAAATAAACAATGACAGATCATATTAAAAGAAGTTTGACAGAGGTGATGATAGAGATTACTAAAGCAACCAAAAATCTAACAAAAGAGACAACTGAGACTAAAAGGACAAAGGAAAGAAGGCTTGTTACATGGCTGAGAACAAAGCTAGAAATATTGACACCAAGTTTGATGAAGATATTGAGGTGGTATTTGTTTCTATGAAGAATGAATCAGACGAAGAGGAAAGGTATGTTGAAACTGCACTCATATCTAAGGTTAGTAAGAATGGTGTCTAGATTATTGATAGTGGATGTACTCACCAAATGACTAGAGATAAGGAAAAGTTTGAAACTTTTGAGTACTATAATGGTGGATCAGTAAGAATGGGTAATGACTCACCTTGTTCGGTTGAAGGTAAAGGAACCATAATGTTGAATAATCTGATCAGATGTGAATATGCATATTGGGTGAAAGGACTTAACTATAATCTATTAAGTGTTTCACAGCTGAATAGCATAGGTGACCGAGTTGCATTTGAGAACAAAAAGGTAAAGATCTTTAATGAATCAAGAAGGTTGAACGGAAATGGTGAACAGACAAAAAGTAACCTATTCTATCTGGATGATATTAACACCACTTTTTTAATGGCTAGAAATGAAGACATATGGTTGTGGCATAAAAGGTTATGTCATGTGAATTTTGATAACATGGTTAGGATAAGAAATAAAATAAAAGTAAGAGGCTTACTGAGCATGTCAAAACATGACCATGTCATGTGTAAGAATTGTCAAAAAGGTAAAATGACAAAGTCTAGTTTCAAGAAAAAACCTACACATCTAATGCTATTCTAGAATTAGTCCATACTAACCTATGTGGACCAATGAGAACAAATAGGTACTATGGTGATAGATACTTCATTCTCTTTTTGGATCATTATTCTATAATGATGACTGTTATGTTCTTAAAAGAGAAATTAGAAGCATTCACGATGTTTAATGGTATAAATCTATAGTAGAAAAACAAAGTGGAAAGGAACTAAAATATCTAAGATCAGTTAGAGGAGGAGAATTTATTTATGATGAATTCACTAACTTTTGTAATGAGCATGGAATTCAAAGACAGGTTTCTGCACCGAGAACACAACAAAATGGGATTGCTGAAAGAAGGAACATATCCATTGTTGATTGTGCCAGAACACTGATGATTGATAAAGGCATCACACAAACATTTTGGATAGAATCTGTCAGTACTGATATCTACACATTAATCCGAGTTCAATTGAAGAAAGACACCAATAAGACACCTTATGAGCTATGGATGGATACACACCCAATGTAAGTTACTTCATAGTTTTTGGAAGTCAATGTTATATTTTGAAAGATGATATAAATGGAAATTTTGAATCCAAAGGTGAAGAAGGAATATTTTTATGTTATTCTACCAAAAGCAAGGCTTATAAATGTTTTAACAAATCCTCTAACAAAATCATTAAAAGTGCAAATGTTAAAGTAGATGAATTTCTGAGAAAAATGATGAGGAAAGTAGAAATGAACCAAAAGACTACAAAATATTTGTCTACAATGAAGAACCCAACACTCTTCATGAGCAGCAGTGTATCACTCCCGAGCAACAAAACAATGCACCTGAGCATTAGGCTGTAAACACCAAAAATCAGGAAATTGCTCAAAATGATGCACCGAGTGATGGAGATCAAAATGAAGGTCAAAATGATGATCAAAATGTTGAACAAAGAGCTGAACTGGTAATTTCCAAGTATGTCGGAAGACACTATCCAAAAAATCAAATCATTGGAGACAAAAAGGCTGGAATGAGAACAAGAAGTAAATCACTGAACACTAGATGTTTAATTTGTGATTTTGAGCCTAAATATGTCAATACTGCACTTGAAAATGAAGAATGGGCCAGTGCTATGAATGAAGAGATAGAGAAGATTGAGAAGAATATAACATGGACATTAGTACCTAGACCGAATGACAAGAATGTCATTGGTACCAAATGGATATTCAGAAACAAGCTAAATGAGAATGGAGAAGTCACAAGAAATAAAGCAAGATTAGTATGCAAAGGGTATGCACAAGAAGAAGGTATTTACTATGGAGAAACCTTTGCACCCATTGCAAGACTAGAAGGAGTCATAATTCTACTTGCTTATGCTGCATTCAAAGGATTCAAGGTATACCAAATGGATGTGAAATATGCATTCTTAAATCGAATATTAGAAGAAGAGGTATACATTGAACAACTAGAAGGGTTTGTTGATCCTAACAAGAGAAACATTATTTTTAGACTACAAAAAGCCTTGTATGGATTAAAACAAGCACCGAGAACATGGTATGAAAGAATTCACTCCTATCTCATAAGTATTGGATTTGTAAGAACAAGTGATAACAATAATCTATATTTAAAAGAAGATACTGATGATAACATTCTGATTGTTGAAATATTTATTGATGACATCATATTTGGAGGTAATGATATGTTATGCAAATCATTTGCTGATGAAATGAGAAAAGAGTTTGAGATGTCAATGTTTGGGGAGATCAAATTCTTTCTTGGTCTACAAATTATTCAACAGGATGCTGGCATATACATCACACAATCCAAATACATCAAGGAAGTTTTGAATATATTCAAAATGGAAGAATCCAAGCTAGTTGGAACACCTATGGAAACCGGATGCAAGATGACAAAGGAAGAAAATTCAACTGAGGTAAACCAGATCCTATATAGATCTATGATTGGAAAATTCATGTATGTTGTTCATACTAGACCAGATATAGCACATACAATTGGAATAGTTGCAAGATTCTCTGCTAATCCCAAGGAATCAAACATGACTATTGTCAAAAGAATTTTGAGATATCTAAATAATACCGAATACTATGGTCTGTGGTATAAAAGAGAAGGCAAATTTGAGCTTCAAGTCTATACCGATGTTGATTGGGCTAGAAACATAGATGACAGAAAGAGCACAACAAGAGGAGCATTCTTTATGGGTGACAGACTTGTCACATGGATAAGTAAAAAATAAGGATGCATCTCACAATCCACTACAGAAGCATAATATGTGGTTGCTATTTCAAATTGCTCTAACATTGCATGGATCAAGAAATTACTGGAAGGTATGAATATGAAAATTATTGAACCAGTAATTATATATTGTTATAATATAAGTGCAATAAACATTTCAAAGAACCCTGTCATGCATTCTAAGACAAAGCATATTGCTATAAAGTATCATTACTTAAGGGAACAAGTGCAAGAGAAATAGGTGCTACTGGAATATGTTCAATCCAAAGAACATTTAGCAGACATATTCAAAAAGCCATTTCCAAAAGACACATTTGAGTACCTGAGGAAGAGACTAGGGGTCCGACCCTTGTCTATTGGTCACTAAGCTGACTAGGAGGCTGCATCATCCTACACATTATCATAAGATTATTCATGTTGATGCAAGAAAAGAGATGGACAACAAAGATATATCAATACATAGAAAGGTACTTATCTACACCGAACACTAGAGTTATTGTATTGCTGATGGAGAGGAAATTCAAGGAATATATTATGAAAAAAAAAGATATAGTTTGGCACTGCTGTCAAAGGGAGAGATGTACTTAATGAATATGGAGAGAAGTATTCAATGAAATATATTGCTGTCAAAGGGAAACGAGAAAATAAATATCCATCAAAAAGAGGAACAGTAAAAGGGAGAGAAAACATCCATCTAAGGGAGAGAATTTAAAAAGTCAAACACTGCATATCTATCTAGAAAAGAGAGAAGAGATTCTACAAAAAAGGGAGAGACAGAATCAGAAGTTGCTATATCTATCCAGTGAAGGGAATACATAATGAAGAAATTACTCTACAAGAATCAAATCTAAGCTAGAAGAGCTAACCGAGAGTTAGATATTTGTATTGGTTATAGAAAAGTAAGTTTGGTAGACATTGATGAACTACAACTATTATATTTCTTATTATTAGTAGTACGTAATATGTTTCCATCAATTCCAAAGGGAGAGATTGATGAACTATAACTAATTGAATGTTTGAAGATGACAAAATTGATAGTCACCGAGATGCAGAAAGTTAATGCAAGACATTAAATTAGTTAATGTATTGTATTGTCATTGATGTCAACTTAATATATTATGCTTAGTCATATACATAATGTCATAGACTTCAGGAAATCAAAGAGATAAAGTTTTTGTCGTCGGTAATCATGTACACCGAGTGACAGTAAACCCCGAGGGACAGTGAACCCTGAGCACAAAAGTTCACAATGCTACCTGATGGACAGTGTTACCCAAGCAAGCATTACCAAGCAAACTGCAGTTGTCACCAAATAGAACTGAATTTGATGCCCAAGCTATCTGCAGTAGTCACCAAGCACAACTGAAGTGTTGACTGACGAGAACTAAAGTTAGGAAAATGACAAAACAACTTAGCTGGAAGGAGATAATTATAGAGAACAAGAAGGATAAGAAATGGTGAAATCATGTCTATATAAAGAGACTAATAATTCATAATGAACAAGAGGAACGCTGAAGATAATTTTGGTGAAGATAGAAGTCTTCATACAGATCCGATCATACAAGATGAAGAATAGAGCTAAGAATTCTGCGGACACCGAGCAACAGAGAAGAAACAACATTCACCGAGCAAAAAGAAGTGGAGCAAAGGAATTAAAGAGAATATTGATCAGAAGAGGTCTTATGAGCTTACAATGGATCTGAACATCTGCAAGATTAAGTTGTATTTATGAACAGATCATCTAATGATTGAATTTAACTATTGATTTAGAAAATCTATTAACAGAGTAGGATTTAACCATCCTTTATATATTGAGATACATCCCAAGGAGTATCAAAAGGTTTTCATGTTGACATTATAGTGAATTCTAGGTCAAGTG
The DNA here is from genome assembly GCA_018584345.1 of Thuja plicata. NCBI lineage: Eukaryota > Viridiplantae > Streptophyta > Pinopsida > Cupressales > Cupressaceae > Thuja > Thuja plicata. Next base: position 490,010 of record MU225611.1, on the reverse strand, counting down.
ATAAACTATTAGTGATGAATCCTCTAAAAAGGTTGCACTTAACAGTGTGTTTGTAACCTTTAACATGGTTGGATCTTCACCGAGCTCACTTCAGAAGAGTGAAAATTTTGGGCTACCGGTCCCAAGTGGTTTTTCCCCTAATAGGGTTTCCACGTTAAAAATCCATGTGTCAAATGTGTATATGATTCATTGCTTTGATGTTTTTCTTTACATATTACTAAAACATGATTGATCGGTAAACACTAAGTTATTTACTGTATTTTGGTAAAGGTTAAGAAAAGATAGACTTCTATTTGGTAAAGCTTAAGGAAAGGACAAAGAGTATAAAATTGAGCAGTATATACATGTTAGAATCACACAATGCATACATTTTGTAGGATTGAAGATAAATAGAAGTTTTATATTTGTGGTATAAATTTTTGGGTTGATTTATTGGATTAATTTTTGAGGTCACTGATTCACCCCCCTTCTTAGTTATTCTAACACAAACTTTTCAAATTCAAGGAACTTTCCTCTATCACCCATCACATGATTTTTACATCTAGAATCAATTATCAAATCTTTAGGTTCTTCTCTTTCATATAGAGTGGTCATTAAAATTGTTGATCTTTGACTATTTTATATAGCATTCTGACTTCTAGACTTGTCACTACCATTTTCCTTAATAGCCAAAAATAATATTTTATCAATTGAATCATTTGCATTTTCACCTTCTAATGAATGGGTCTCTAATAATAAAAGACTCCTTTTACATTTATCTCTATTATTTGTCTTTGTATTTTTGTCATCTCTTCTATAACTACCCTTTTTAATCATCGTCAAGCTTATTTTAGTTATGTTCCTTAAAAGGACATCTAACATCACAATGACCTATTCTTCCATAATTAAAAAATTTAAAGGGTGAATTTGTATTATACTATTTGGATCCTATTGGACATAGTTGGGTGTTGGGGTGAATCAACATCCACTTAAAACAATAACGAAATTAGTAAGAAAAAAATTAACTTGTTTATACTATTCATTAAATTTTATTATTCACGAAGAAGAGATAATGGAACAATAAAAAGTACACACATGAACACCAAAGTTTTAGTTTGGAAAACCAAAAATGGGAAAAACCATGATGAGAGAAATCCCCACAATATATAAATCATTTATTATAAAGTGTTATGATCACTTCCAAAGAGCTCATTAATCAGGACTTGCAACTAAGTTCCACTACCTATAGAAAAAGATAAAAAAGATACCTACAATCTGAAGATCACTTCCCTAGAGAAAGAAGAAAATTAAAATTTGATTGTAAAGAGAAAAATGAACTAAAATGGAATAAATTCTATCATGCCAGATTACAATTCATAGTTGATAGTCATCTTAATTTGACTTCATATATGCACTATCCAACCCCCAAACCCCAGAATCATTATTTAGGAATTTGTCGTTTTAGCCTTCTTCACACATAACTTTGTGCATCCATATTTTTTACAATCACCAAATGTTTTAATCAAGGTTATTTATATACACTATTCAAATCATACAATAGGTCAGCCCAAATATGGATATAATGCGTAGATGCAAGGTTGGGAAAAACCTATAACAAAAATCATAAGAAAAAAAGAAAAGATGTGTGGAGATCTACATTGAGTTGTCACACCTTCTGAAAGAATTCAAAATCTCTCTTTAAAAACTGCATGTTACTGGATGTAGAAAATAAATTTAGACCCAAAACATAACCACTAGTAGAAAAATAATCAAATCCTTAAGAAAAACTTGTAGACCACAGAATTATCTCCGGACCTAAAATAGGTCACCGATCTATAAGAAAGATGTTGATTTTATTTCAAATTTTCTTCACAACCTATGTCTTTAAATTTAACAATAATTAGACACTAGGATGTTAATGTTACCAAGGCAACAACTAAAATAACAATAAAAAACCAAATTATTTGTCTACAAATAGAAATTATATCATCAAGCGACCAATCAAGTTCAATACAATAACTAAAACAAATAGTACTAGTAGATCAAATAACATTACTAAAACCAAATTGAGCATCACTAGAAAAGTAGTGAGTCTATTATGAAAACACATCATTAATATCAATCCCAAAACTACAACTGCATATAAGCAAGAATTGTATCAAACTATACAATAGAATTTAGTAGCAACAGAACAATATCTAGAACATATTTGGATTAAAAAACATCTTCCAAACCAAGATATCTATATATATACTACATATGATTTTTGGTCCACTGAGGGGGGGGGGGGGGGGGGGTGTGAATCAGAAAAATCAAAACTTAAACACTTTAAAGTGAACTCACTGATTCACTTGGTAATACTGAATACAGTAAATAACCAATTCACCAAATAACTCAATAACTTAAACAACAATACATATCATATATGTAAATCAATCATTCAAATTAGAAACATCAGATTAACTCATATAAATCCATATTTAACTATGTTGACATCATATTTAACTTGATTGACACCAGATTTAATTAGGAAACCCAATTTGGGAAAAAGATCTGTAAGAATTGTAACCCATAATAAAAATATACCCTTATGAAGTATGCTCGATTAAGAACTTATCATGTTAAAGATTACAAAACACATTTGCTAAATGTGACTATGTTAGGAGATTTACCTCAGATCTGTTAAGATCTTTAGCCTGTTAGGAGTGGCCTTGTTAGAGGTCTTTAAACACTCTTTTGGAATATCACCTAAGTCTAGGTTTTATAAATAGGATGGTTAAATCCACTCGGTTAAGAGATTTCTTTGTTACAAATATTAATAAGCAACAATAAACTTTGATCTGTAAATATAGAAAATAACTTTGCTTCTATCAGATCCTTTATGCTCAATTGAATACTGGAATCACATAATCCATTGAACTCTTTATCAGACTGTAGATTCTTCAATCTTTGTTTCTTTGTTCTACTTGGTATTGATAATATTTAAAGGATCAAAAATTGTCATTAGTATTCAAGTAGATAGTTTTTATCGGTCGGTCAACATTCAATGAGCAACAACATTCACCAAGTGATAGTGATCACCAAGCACAGTGTTCACCAAGCACAATGGTCACTGAAACATTTTGAACACCAAGCAGAGTATATCAACCGAGCATAGACATCATCGAGCACCAGTCTAACCGAGAGACAATTTTAACACCGAGAAAAGTGGATCTGAACTACACATCAGCTAAAGCACTTTAGTCTTTAAAATAGCTTTTTGCTTAGTTGGAAAATCATTTCTTGTGAATCAAGAAAATCGTAAATGATGGATTTAATTAGTTTAACTAATTCTATTCATGCAAACTAGGAGATCAAGGTCAAGTTGTAAACCTTTGATCTTAGAGTTATTTAAGAAAAGAGTGAAACCTAATTAGGTCAAAACATTGTATATATAGTTGTATAATCAATCAAGATCAAGAGGATTTTAGCCACACAAGGACATCTATGGATTAGATAGAGGTTTTCATGCAGAAGGACAAATAAATAATAATTCAGTTATGAAGAAATACATTCAAGGCTACCAAACAAAATAGAGGTATTATTCATCACAATAGGTGATATAAAATTTTGTGAACTTAATGGATATGTAATCAGAAATTCAACATTTCAAGCTATCATATCATCTATATTTTTTTCTACTCTCTAACAATTGTAGCAAACATAAAAAAATCCTTCAAGAAGGTGGACTTAATAGTCTTTATGTAAATCTCTTAACTGAGTGCACACATACATTGTGTTGCTGAAATCTCTTAACCAAGTAGAATTAAAAAGTCTATCACGTTACTCCTAACAGGGTAAGATCATCATAAGTGATCACAACTTGTAGCCCTAACATGCACCTTCCATTATGCATATAGTGAAGCTTTCCCACCGCAGTTTTTACCTTCTAACAAGGGCTTCTACGTTACCAAATACTTGTGTCATGTGTCAATAAGTTTCACGAATGTTTTAATGTTTGTTTACATGCATTTACACTTATGCTATGATATTGTATGCATGAAGTAGGAAAGATACAATGGTTGGTTTTGCAAGAAATGGTTACTAAAGGTTAATTGATAAAAGTATTTGAGGGCACTGATTCACCCCACTCCTCTCAGTACACACCCTTCCATTATTCCAACAATTGGTATCAGAGCTAGATCTCTTATTTGGAAAAGTTTAATCACTTGAGAGAAAAGATCATACAATGGAAAGGTATAAGCTTGATAAAAATATTGAGAATCAAAAGTTGCAAATACAAATTTTATTTGAGAAATACAAAGAGGAAAGAATCAAAATGAAAGAGTCATTGGTTGAAAGAAAAGTCATGGCATATCACTACAATGAAACTGACTATCATGAAGAAGAGATACCTAACCTATTTGATTCATCTGGATCTAGATCTGGTAATACATCTGACACATCTGAAGGAAGCATTAGTAATCTAAATGAAATCAATCAACATCAAACTGAACAAGTAAAAGTACTGAAGATCAGTCAAGAGACACAGATGGTAAGAATGATTGATGTTATGAATAATGCAACACAAGCTGAACAAGAAAGAACTTTAGCTATTGATGACAGGAGAAAGATTACTAAAAAATTACAAGAGAAATAATATGAGATACAAAGAATTACTAAACATCACATTGAGATCACCACTCAAATAGTTCTTATGAGTCATGAGGCCAACCGAGTGAGCATAGAACTTAATGGAAAATCATAAGTTATTGGTGAACTAAAATAAGAAAATGAGAAAATGAAGCATGAAGAAAAGATTCAACAACAACATAATGATATGATCAAGAAAGATGAAGACAATACAAAAAGAATGGATGAATTTGTGAATGGACAAAGAAGACTCAACAACAATACCGGTTTAGGGTATACCGAGCATGAAGAATCATCAAACCAAGCTGATCAAAGGAATGTCTACACAAATCCAAGACCAAAGAAGTGTTCATGTAACCACTATGGAAAACTAGGCCACACATCAAATGTTTGCAAGATCAAAGTAAAAGGTATCCCTAAAACTACTTCTACATTCATAGGTAATTGTTATAACTGTAACAAGCATGGACACAAAGCACATGAATGTAGATCTAAGCTGAACAAACCAAAGAAGAAATCTTACATGGAAAAACATTGTTCTACTTGCAACATGCATGGCCACACATTTCATGAATGTTGAAAAAGGATAAAGCAAGTCTGGAAACCCAAAGAACAAGAAAATGCATATTAACCAAGAAGAGTCGGTAATACATATGTTTGGGATTAAAACACTTGGGTAAATTGCACATGTGGTAGATATGGACATATATCTGCTAACTGTATGATAAAATGGATAAGAAGATCTAGAAACTAGACTAACCCTAGAATGACATGCTTACACTGTCATAAGGTTGGTCACTTAAGCAAGGACTGCAGAGACTTAGTGACAGAGACAAGCACTATTGCAAATGAAAATACTATTGAAGATATCAGAAGAATGAGAAATCAAATGTGGAGGAGATCTTGAAACAATGATATTGCTGCACCAATCACTACAGTTGATGACGCCTCATCCAAGGGATTGGGTGATTCCACCACCCCCACCTAAGCAATACAAGTAAGTATGGAATTGCACTCTACAAACTTGTATTTTACATCAGTTCTTATATTCATTGAGAATATGCCAAATTAGAATGAATGAAGATGCACTATGGTATTGCATGTTATGTTTTGTGAATCTAGTCTGGTTGGTTAATATAAACCGAGCATAAACTACATGTCGGTAAACATATGAAAGACAACCGAGTTGATACTATATACTGAGCATCGTCGGTAAACATGTGGAAGAAAACTGAGTTGACACTTTGTATCGAGTATTGTATACTCAACAAGCTAAAGTATTTAGTGTGTTAACCGAGCATCTTCGATTTGTTGACTGAGTGGTAGGTGAAGCATTTAATGCATCACTTAGGTTATATTTCTCTATAAAAAGGGCAAACATGAACTCATTCATTCACCCAATGTTGTAGAAAAAATTACAGAGCTAGAAGAGAGATTCACAACGACAACATTGTAGAGTGATTCACAACACCTCCAAAGAAAATCCAATAGATTTCAAGCACTCATTATGAACCTCCAGTGAGTATCTAGACCTACCAAGCTATAAGTTTATTTACAAAGAAGTCCTAATTTTAAGAAAAATGGAAACCACTTCCCGAACCTTGAAGATCAAAATGAAAAAGGATAAGAATGTTGTTCTTATCAAGAACTCGACCTGCAAAGAACCTAACTACAAGTTCTACCCTAAGGTTGCTGCTCAACCCGATGACAAGGGAGCATTTTCAAGTATCCCACCTAGGGTTTTGCTGGTCGAAGACATTTGAGCATACATTCACTAAAAAGTTACAGAGATTGGAGATGTTGAACTTGAAGAAGCTTATCAGAAGCTATGCAAGGAAGAAAACCTGAGGGAAAAATACAAACACATTAAAGTGAAAGGGTTAACCAATGCCCTATTATTCCTGAAAGAATTCAAGACAGAATGGATTCACATTGTGCTCAACCGTGTGCATGATGGTAAAATGTGGTTAAATGAACCTAAGGCAATCACAAAGGGTGTGATTCATGCAATGACTGATTACCCAATCACCAAGAAGGCAAAATCCCTAAGGCACCCTGGATTCCCAGAGATTGAAAAGCTAACTGGAGCCAAATGGGATGACAGAGGTCTGAATGTGAATTTAATCACCGACCCTAAAATGAATTTTGGTGCATATGTAATTGGTTACAAGATCTTTCAAGCAAGAAGAATGAATAGTGTTTCTTTTGGAGTAGTTGACACAACATACAAGATTGTGAAGAAAGGAGTGCTACTAGACCTAGCCGAGCTTCTATTGAAGAAACTTGAAGAAAACATGAGAACAATTAGATCAACACGATCTAACACATGTAAGTTCGGTTCTCTATTAATGTGCACATTATTTTAATTTCAAAACTTCTTTCCTTCAATTGATAATGTCACTTGGGACACCAATTGGCCAATCACAACATAGATTAGTGATTACATTAAATCACTAGGAGACAATTTCATTCCACTATTGGATGCATACTTCAAAAATTTTAAGGATAGGATGCAAAAGAGGACGAGAATCTCTACACAGTTTATGGAACAATACAAAGATGAGATATGCTTTGTAGTTGACACTGACACTACACTCATCAAAGCTGCTAATCCAAGAACAATATGGTTACCACCATTGGAATATGAAATTGACATAGATCAGGATACATGAGCCATTGAAGCCCTACTAAATGAACTAATTGAAAAATCTATAATTAGATTTGGCACATATGAGGAAGCCAAGTCAAGAATAAAGACTGGCTTAGTAGTCAAGAAAATAGGGAAGAAGAAAAATCAAATGGTGAAAACACTTAAGAAGAAACTCTTGGTAACTGACGAAGAGTTGGAAAAAACAACAAATATCACCAAGGAACAGTCACCTATCAATGAAGGAAAATAACTAAGTGATTTCAAGTCTACAGAATCAGATGCAAATCCACCAAAGGAAAAGGAAACAAAATTTACTAATGTAACAACTGCATCCAAAACAAGAAGCAAAACGGCCAAGATAGACTCACCACCATTGAAGAAAGGCACAGTGAAAACATATAAATGAAAAGAAAATCCTCAACTGAACAACCAACACCGAGACAATGAAAGAGATATATAAGAGGAAGAGAAGATAAGGATGATACTGTAGAAGCATAAAGAGAACATAGGATCCAAGAAGAAAAGGCCAAAATACCAAAGACAATTGATGAAATTATTGGAATTATATTGGAATGATGTACTGAGAGGGGAGGGGTGAATCAGTACCTCTAAAAAATTTCTTGGTTAGCCCATTAACCCTTAATCATCAGTTTGTAAATTATCTTATCTAACTGTTCATCTTTCTTTATGTATATGCAATCATATTATAAGTTCTTTATTATGTAACCATAAGAGAAACATTCATGAAAATAGATAACACATAACACAAGATATGATATCACAGAAAACTCCTGTTAGGAAGTAAAACTGCGGTGGGGATTGTTACCCACAAGACTTCACTATCTGTAGATAAGAAGGGGCCGATTAAGGCTTACAATTGGTCACTTCTGATGACCTACCCTGTTAGGAGTATTACAGTGGAGACCTTTTAAGATCTACTTCATTTGAAGCTTTAACAACACTGTTAAGTGTGCACTCTGTTAAGAGATTTGTAAAGAACGGTTAAGTCCACCTTATACAAAAGGATTTTAGATGTGATGCACTTGTTAGAATGCAACTACATAAGTCTTTGATATGATGATGTATGCAATCTTTAATTGTTGATGATAGATCCTATTAAGCTTCATACATATAAGTAATCATCCTTCCCTGATTGAATAATACCTTTATCTGCTCATCGGTAGCCTCTGTGTGTTCTTGACAACTGATATGATCTATTTCTGAACTTTGCATGAATTCTGCCTTTTGCTCCTCATATGCTCTTCATGGCTATTAACAACAATGAATTCATTATTCACAATTTATTTGAACATCTATTTATACTAGTTTTTGGCTCAATTCTTGATTCACGCTTTGCAAGTTAACTCTAGATCCAAGGTTTACAACTTGACCTTGATCTTTAGTTAGATATGTTTTAGATCCGTTAGGATGCTTTAAAAATTTTACATAAAGCTTGTTTGACCCTCAAGTTATGATTAAAAACAAATTAAAATTCTATAAATAGAATTACATTGCTTTATCCGTCGTGTGAAACTCATATCCACTATTTGCGAGTTCTCTAACTGACTGTCGGTTCTGACGGTCGATTTTCTTGGTTGTCAGTGTTCCTTTCTTGAATTGGTCATCGAGTCTGCCTTTTCTGTTCCATCGGTTTTATTCTCAAAACTGTGTCATCGATGATGCTTGTAGTCACGAGTGATGCTTGTCAAATTCCATACTTAGCATTTTTCATGACCTTTGTGTTCTGTCAGGTATGCTTGTTGTTCGCTGGTAATACTTGTAGTCTGCTAGTAATGCTTGTAGTCCGCCAATGATCTCTATAGTCTACCGGTGATCTCTATCAATGTTTTTCACTAAGTTTACTAATGTCAAAATTAATGTCATCAATCTCCCCCTTTGACATTAGTATCAAAAACATGATATATGCAACATACTGAGTGTATTTAGTATGTACACCTGTATATAATCCTTCCTTAGTCATTTGAATGACTCCCCCTTTGTATATGCCGGTACGTGTAAGTATATATACATATCCTTATGTACTTTATATTTATATATATCAGTTCCTTTTGTACATACAATATACATTTCCTTTCCTCCTTTTTTGATTCTAAAGGCAAAGGTACTTATAGCTTGTCAAAAAGTTGGGAATGTGAGGACTTGATGTCCTCCATCATCTTTTCCCATTTCTCTTTTAGCATTTCTAGATCCATGTGCTCTAGTGAAATCCATACATGTATATCATAGATGTTGTCTACTACAAACATCTTGGGGGTCGCAATAAAATTTCTTGCATAAGAAATATGTTTTTGTAAAATAGTAAGATTAGGTAGAATATGTGCCTATAGTTCGGTAATCTCACCTCTGAGTTGTGTTTCAGCATCCCATATTTCTTGTCTTAGCCTATTCACCTCTATGACCTTGTCATGATGTGCCTTTATACTTTCAGCATGTGAGGTTAGGCTTTGTGCACTGGTGGTGACATTATGATCTATCTCTGCTAGTTTGTCACTATTTTCCTTTGTAAATTTCTCAAGTGTGCACATCTTTTGAACTAAGGTGATTGCTTCAGCAATCATTGGGTCTAATTCATCAGTGAGTTCAGAGAGCTTTACCTTGTTCAATGCCACTTCTTGGCTGATTTTATCAATTAACTTGTATTGATATTTCTTCTCTACTTGTTCTTCCATAGCTTTCTCTTCATCTATACTTTGCTTTGTGATGGCGTCGATAAGAACAATAATTTGTTCCTTAACTGTAGCATTTGCTTCAAGTTTTACTTTAGGAACAAGCTTTTGGAGAATATCTCTTGCTTTGTCAAGTGCCATTGTTTCCCTATGTTCTTGTATCATTTACTTTTGAATGGATTTTCTCTGAAAGAGCACTCCAAACTCTTGAAGTTTATCACTGTCCAAAGTGGTAATATCCCAGTTTAGAGTTTCTATGATTTCGTCCATTGTAACAGACAAGATGTCTTTCTTTACTATTTTCTTTTTCTTCTTATTTGGCTGGGTGGCTAATTTATGTACCATCATCTGTAAAGCATGAGATTGGGTTGACTTGGTGGGTGAGGGTCAAGAAGATGAGGCTTCCTTTTGTATCTGTTTTGTGTCCACCGGCTGGTTTGGTGAAGACATCTCCTCATTTTCCTCAGGTGTATTAACAGATGAATCTTTTTTAAGTTTTATACCTTGATTTGTCTTGAATCCTTCACTCTTATCTTGCTCTTCAACCTTTCTCAGTGTATCATCAGTTTTGTTATCTGCCTCTTTGTTTTGGTCTTTTGATACATCTTGCTGATCATCAGTTGCATCCTTCATTTCTATATCTATATCATCAATACCCATATCCTTGGGTATATCATCATCTTTCTTAGATGATTTATCTTGACTAGACTGAATATCAATAGCATCTATTAATATATTCATGTTTGTCGGTGCATTGACTGATGCATTGTTAATACCTGTGTCCTGTTCATCGGTATTTCCCTTTGCAACATTGATGTCTTCATATTTTTGAACGTCTACTGCAGGGTCTTGTCCTGTAGTGGTATTGACAATGTTGGCTAACCACAATTCATCATTTATATCAACATCTAAGTTACCTTTTATTGACAATTCTTCTTTGGTAACTTCTTCATCCTCTAAGTTGATGTGGATGGGGCTTGCTGGTACTTGATCATTTTCACCATCCTTTGGCCAGTCTTCATCTATAATTTCAGTCTATTTTTGGCTTGCTATTTGTACCTCTTCACTATCTAACTCAACTATTGAGTTATCTATTTTAGTGATTGTTTCCTTCTCATGACTTCTCTCCTCATTAGGATTGAGTATCTCACTCCATACATTATGTGTTTCTTGTTCTAGCTCTATAAGCTTCTCTTTAAGAAATTTATAAGCTCTCAATTTGGGTGAGAATATTTTTGCATATTTATCCATGATTTCATTGATTTATTCTCTCGTTGATTCAGGAGGCATAAGAGAAACCAGTACTCTTTCTCCTATCCTTTTCTCCTCATGGAGTGCAAAAGTGAATCTAGAAGATATCTTATCCAATAGTTCTTGTGGAACATCACGTGTAGTGAATTGTAGTGGGACATAATAGTGTCTGCACATCTTTGAATTGTAGTGGGACATAATAGTGTTTGCACATCTTAGCAATAAGTGCATCTTCAATCTTATTCTGTTCTACAGTATCCCATCTTAACCATTTCCTAATCTTAGGATGTCCAATAGATGCAACTTCAGAAATATACTTACATATTTCATCAATGTATTCGGTGGGTGATGTAACCTTTGCTGTTTCCATTGCTTGTTTTATAGTGTCAGGTTCATCCATAGCTGAATCCTCTAAGTCCTCATTAGTCTAAACATATTTTCTCCTTTTGGTAGGTGCCCTAGCTGTTTGTTTTGCCTTTTGTGTGTCAGGTTTCCTCTTATATACCTTTCCTTTTACCATGGGAGAAGGAGTTGCATCTTTTGCTATTTGACTCCTTGTTCTTGATTTCTTAAGTGGAGGAGGAGGTGGTGAATCAGAATTCTCTGCCTCTGATTCATTTGGCTTTGCTGTATCACCGATGGGAAGCTGGTCCCTGGTGATTTCCTCCTTACCCTATTGTTCCTCTTCACCTTCTCCTTATTCTTCTCCTTCAAAATATATTTTCAAGTTCTTTTTCAGATTCTTCACCATTCTTTTTGACTATTTTACAGCTTTCTTGACAACAAGATTTGTTTTTATCTTCTATTTGGCCTCTTCATAGGTACCAAATCTTAGTTGTTTATTATCTATTGGTTCATTTAATAGTGCCTTAATGCATTCATTGGCTAATCCTATTTTGATTTCATAATCCAATTTTGACAGCCATGATTTCCTTGGAAATACTGCTTGTATGTAAGTGAAATCAGTATCCACCATGAAACATATTTCTTCTCGGTGTTCCTCTATTAGATTCTCAGGAATTCTAGTTCTTTCTTGCAGCATTTCCTTTATGGTTTTGAAATACTCATGCATAACATTATCAAAGTCTGTTCCTAGTGATTCTATGAATTCACCTATCTGAATGGTAATGGGTCTGCTTGTGTCCCATACAACTTTTCCAATGGAAGGAAAGTATTCTTCAACGTAAAAGAATATGCACATTATAAGTGAACCAAACTTACATGTGTTTTTCCTTGAAGACCTTATTGTGCACATGTTCTCCTCAAATTGATGTAACAGGATCTCTGCAAGATCCATCTTCTTCCCCTGTTTGATAATCTTGTATGCTGTGTTCATAGTAGTACTAGATATGCTGTTCATTTGGCTTGATTGGAATATCTTGTATCCAACAACACATGCTCCAAACTTCAGCTCTTCATCGGTAATAGTGTTCACTTTTAGTGCTCTTTTATCTGATTTTGCACCAGTCAGTTTTTCCACTTCTTCCAAAGATGGGTGCTTGTGAGCCTATGGTTTATCGGTTGTAGGATAACTAGTAACTGTGTGAATAACATCCTTTGTTATTGCCTTTGGTTTGTTTAGCCATAGAGTCTTGTTGTGAACTCTGCTAAGAACAATTTTTATCCATTCTATCTTGAAGACCTTGGGAAAATGTAGTGCATTTGTAAGTCCCTTTACTTCCAAGTGTTTGTGCTCTTCTTTGAGCTTTCCAACATCATCACATAGTTCCCTATAAGTATTATATAGGTCTAGATCTCCTATTTCTGAGATCTTTCAGTGAATATTGGACCTTACGTCCTCTACTAGTAAAACCCTAGGTGGGATTCGGGAGAATGCTCCAGAATCATCAAGTTGTGAATCTATTTCAGGGTGTAGCTTGATATTAGATTCAGGACATGCACCTTTGCTGACAAGCTTGAAGGGTTTCTTCTTATCTTCCTTAATTTTATCAACTCTAGAAGTCGATGCCATCGCATTGCAAAAATTTAGGGCTTTTCGTAAATAAAAATAGTGCGGTCGGTGAGTATGATTACTTATGGATTCTCTATGCTTTCCTATGAATGTGAATGCTTTTGAGTCAGATTGATTCTTGCTGGGTCGCTCTCCAAATTTCTCTCAAATCGCTCTGGTCTGCACAAAAATTGCGTGTGTGAAAATGAGTTTACCTGTCGGGCTTTTATAACCTCTTTCTACCCTAAGTTGTCATTAATGCTTACCAACTCGTCAGTATATGAAGACTAATTTTGTCGGTAAAGACATTCATAAAATCTTCGGTGTCTGTGCAAAGCATCAGGGTTGCTAGTAATTTTGGAGACTTCACCGATGATTGTCGGTGAGGTTTGCGAAGACAACTTTTGTTGATTCAACATTCACCGATATCCATCGGTTTACACTTAGCTTGTGTAATGACTGATACATAGCTTGTGTAATGACTGATACATTCCGGTAAGTAGTGCTAACTTTTCCGTGTGTGTTCACCGATGAAAATTGTGCCCAATAACTGATGGTTTCTTTTCAATAGTTTTAGAAAACAACAATATATTGCATCTTTATTCATGCTAATATTACAATATGAACTATGTGTAATGGAACCGATGCATAGTAAAACTTGTTATAATG
>MU225611.1:418608-463283 GCA_018584345.1 Thuja plicata | reverse complement strand
TCCTATAAAATTCTTATCACAAGTATGATTAAATTTCCTAATCTAGGAAAACAAAATGCAGAATAATCCTATTAGTCTAGGATCTAACAAATCCTTGTTCAGGGTTCTAATAATATCACCAAAACCTTACTATGGTATAACCATATAWTACATCATCAAAACATTACTCATCCTCTTCGTAGGAGTTACTAGAATCATCACATCAACTATTAATTTAATCCAAGATAACTTAAGACTTAACACATAACTAATTTGGCATTTATATCTCGACTTCTTGAATCTAAATCTTTCGACAAAAGTACTCAATGGACCCTTAATAGTCTAGTTGGATCTATGATCTGCAGGGTGACATTCTACATCCAAGATTCACTTACACAATTAACAACCTAGAGATATCACCTCTGTCGTTGCGACACTAAAATAGGTACTGATATGAAGGTACAATAGATAGTTCTATCCCGAGGTACAAATCTGTTAGGGATTTACCAATCATCTAGATAATATAACACCCCTTAATCCTTTGACATCGAAGTGTCAAGGGAAAGGTGGAAATGGGGTGGGCCTTACAACAGTAGACTATGAAATGAAACTTTGTTTCTTTCTCAACCATGTAACCAATATTTTACCTAGAAAGATTGTACCTCCACTAGTACTTTTTCTGTCATCAACATTTCCAGCCCAATCTGCATTAGTGTAGATTTGCAGATCAAAAGTACCTCCCTTTTTGTATAGTAAAACAAACTCTTATGTTCCTTTCAGATATCTCAAAATTCTTTTTACTGCAGACATATGTGTTTCCTTCAGATTAGAAGAAAATATTTCAACAATTCCAACAATGTGTGCTATATCAGGTCTGTTGTGAACAACATATTGCAATTTACCAATCATGGATCGGTAAAGATTATTATCCACCTCTTGTGTTACATCCTCTTTAGATAATTTACATCCAGCAACCATAGGTGTTCCAACAAGCTTGGAATCTTCCATACCAAAATTTTTAAGAATCTCTCTAATATACTTTGCTTGTGTAATTGGTGCAGAGCACCTCCCATTTTGGCTTGAATATTGGTTATATGGTGTTTAGGGTTTTTTAGGGGTCTTTAATGTGTTTTAAATAAGATCCACAAGTTTTGGCTCCAAGTTTTTTCATCTATGTTTGTAAGAGCAAAAGTTGCTCATTTTGTTCACAATGTGGTCACATGGTCTAAAAATTATAAAAGTTGCTATTTTTGAGAAACTAGGAGACATGGTCTCCTCTAGGGTCCTAAATTTAATAAGTAGGGTCCTAGGATGGGTCAAAGAGAATCAAGTTGACCAAAATTGTCAAAGAGCAAGAAATGCTCAAAAGTTGCTCAAGCAACTTTTACAACTTTTTGCAAGAAGTTGAAAATGAAGGTTTGGATGGTTGTAACCACCCATGCTCAGGTATTTGAGCATGGATTGCATATTTTAGAAGGCTAATGGAGTTTTAGTTATAGGCCACACGTGTGAGCATTCTGTACGGATGATTCTCTGAGTTTTACTTGCATTTGCAGTGTTTCTGCACCCTTGTACGATTGTGTACGAATTAGATTGTGCAATATGACTCCATGGGAGTGTAGATTTTTGTTTTAGCTTTCTTTTTAATATTTAATTTTGTTTTCAAGTGCAGGGATTGTAAAGTTACATTTAGTTTTAGGTGACTATGTCTGCAATTTTGATTTGTAGAGTTGCAGGAACAAAAATGGCTCTAACCTAAGCATCCATAGTTGAAAATGAATGAAACCTTGTGGAATGATAGGTTAGGGTATGTAAATAATGTTTTTTTTCCTTTTTTTTCTTTCAACTGAACTCCTAGGTTTGGAGTGATGCCCTAGGCTGACTGCTTAAAGTAGGTGAGCCAGGACAGGGTGAAGATTGGATTGAAATAGTACACCCATGATCTGGTTTGGAAAACTTAGTGGCATGTGTGGAAGCCCTAGAGTGTTCCCTTGATGGATAAAATTGTTTCAGGAGTTGGGGTGAATTTTGAAGACCAATTGAATGCAATTTGCAGTGACTGGTCCATAGGCCTAAAAGATAGCCTAGAAACTAGGGTCTAGAAGAAATTAGGGTTGTGGGTGTTTTGAAGAACTATACCTTTGGATTATAGAAGGTATAGGTGATATATTTCAGAATCATATGGTCTTCCATAGGTTTGTGTGGAATATTTTTTAGTATTTGGTCAAAAATAGTGAAAATAGACCTAATGCAATTAGGCCTAATTAGACCTACTAGAGGGCAGCGATAGAAAATTGATTGCTAAGGTAACCAGAAGTGTTGGAAATGTCTCAAATGGACATTTAAGGTATCTAGAACATAGGAAAGGGCCTGAGATGATTTTGGGAAAGATCCTAAGCAAGGTTTTACGGTTCTAGAGGGGAATCTAGTGAGAAAAAAAGGTAAATAGAGGACTAGTTGGACTAGTTGAAGTTGGTTATGATATTGTTTCTTCATCATTTCAACTATACCTAGGAGGCAAGTTGAAATTATAGCCTAGGAGGCCAATATTGGTGAAGGAGACATAGGTGGTTGAAACCATTGGATGGTTTAAGGGAGTTGATAAACAATTTGGAGAAGGATAAACACTAGAACTCTAGACCCTCTGCATCAGTAATATATATTCCTCCAGTAACTTTTTGTATTTGTAGACCTAGAAATAACTTAATCTCTCCAATCCTTGACAACTCAAACTCTTTTCTCATTTCATCAACAAATAATTTACATAAAGTGTCATTGCCTCCAAAAATAATATTATCAACAAAAATTTCAGCAATCAAAACTTTATTATCACTGTCTCATTTCAAGTAAACATTACTGTTATCACTCATTCTTTGAAATCCTATTTTGATTAGATAAGAGTGCAATCTCTCATACCATGCTCGGGGTGCTTGATTCAAGCCACATAAAGCTTTATCTAACTTACATACCTTGTTCTTGTTTTTGTTCTCAATAAATCCTTTAGGTTGCTCAATGTATACTTCTTCTTCAAGTATCCCATTAGGAAATGCAGACTTAACATCCATCTGATATACCTTGAATCCTTTGTAAGTAGCATAAGTTAGAAGTATCCCAACTCCTTTTAATCTATAAACATGTGCAAAAGTATCTCCATATTCAATACCTTCTTCTTGTGCATATCCTTTGCAAAGCAATCTAGCTTTATTTATGATAACTTCTCCATGCTCATTCAGTTTTTTTTTCTTCTGAAAATCCATTTAGTACCAATAAAATATTTCTTCTCTAGGCCTGGGTACTAATTTCCATGTCTTTTTCTTCTCAATTTGATCATACTCTTATTTTATTTCTTTCATCAAATCTTCATTATCTAGTGCCTCCTTAACTTTCTTTGTCTCAAATGTAGATATCAAACATGTATTGTCTCTTACCTTGCTTCTGGTCATCACTCCAACATCCTTATTTCCAATAATCTTGCTCAGGAAATGGTGCATTATCACATGCTTTGCCAAAATAGACTCGATATCTCTCGATTATTCAATATCAACATTCAGTTGTGGAACTCCTTGTTCATCTTCCTCCTCGGTAGATGCTCTCGGTAAGGTATTAGGAACTTTAGGGTGAACTATACAAAATTCTCATAATCTTATGGTTCTTTATTACTATCTTCATCATTCCTTTCTGCAAATTTATCAATTCTTACATTTTCACTTTCCACCATTTTGTTAGTAACTTTATTCAAATATTGGTAGGCTTTACTCCTTGTAGAATATCCTAAGAATATCCCCTCTTCTCCTTTTGAATCAAAATTTCCTTCTCTAGAATCTTTCAGAATATAACATTTTCTCCCAAAAATTTTAAAGTAACTAACATTAGGTTTGTGTTCATACCAGATTTTAGAAGGTGTCTTGTTGGTAACTTTCTTCATTTTTACTTAGTTCAATGTATAAACAACAATACTCACAACTTCTCTCCAAAATTTCTGTGAAACTCCTTTTTCAATCATTAGTGTCCTAGCACAATAAAAAATAGATCCGTTTCTTCTCTCAACAATCTCATTATTCTATGGTGTCCTTGGTGCTGACAACTATCTCTTAACTCCATTCTCATTACAAAAGAATGTAAACTCACCTCCTATGTCAGATCTCAGACATTTCAAATTTCTTCCAGTTTCTTTTTTAACTCAGGCCTTGTACCACTTAAACATTTGAAATGCATCAAGTTTTTCTTTTAAAAACATTACAAAGATCATTCTAGAATAATCATCCACAAATAACATAAAATATTTGTCTCCATAATAGCTTTGAGTTCTCATGGGTCCACATAAATCAATATGTACTAAATCCAAAATTCCTTGTGTAACATAAGTCTTGCTTGCAAAACTAGATTTAGTCATCTTACCCATCTGATATTCTCTACACATAGCATTCTCAATTTTTTCTAGTCTCTGTAGTCCTCTTACTCTACTCTTCTTACTCACTTTGATTAACTTGTCAAAATTAACGTGACAAAGCCTTTTGTGCCATAACCAAACATATTCAACTTTAGAAAACACATAACTCTTCATAGAAGTATCAAGATAAAATATATTACCTTTAGATTTTTCTCCAATAGCAATCAGACTATCCTTCTCATCAAATACTTTCACCTTTCCATATTGAAATTCCATCCAGTGACCTGTATTGTTTAGCTATGAAACAATAGATTATACTTTAATCCTTTAACCCAATAAATATCATCACATCTTATGTTATTCATTATAATTATAGAACCTTTTCCTTTCATAGGAGATGGAGCATCATTACCAAATCTAACATAACCTCCATCATTATTTTCCAAGGAAATAAACTTAAGTGTGTCACCAGTCATGTGATGTGAACAACCACTATCTATAATCCATGTTTCATTCTTACTTGTGATATTAGAGCTCTAGGTTATTCTTGATCAGAATAATCTTTAATAGCAACATAAACAACTTCTTTTCCATCATCACTATCGAAATAATCATCATCACTTAGTCCTTCATTGGTAATATGACAAGATTTCTTACCTTTTTTTTAAGTCTCTATATCTCCTAAATCTATTTTCTCTTTTGTCCTTATCTCTGTTATCTTTCCTTTCCTCCTTATCTTTCTCAGGACAATTAGATGCAAAGTAACCAATTTTATCACAATCAAAAAATTTCAAGGGTAGCTTAGCTCGGTATTTTCCTTTGCCTCTTTTTATCCTTCTAGCCAAAAAAGATTCAAATTTTCTTTCATTCTCATCACATTCAGTAAATAACTCTTCAAGACCTTCAGTGCAACTATAAATTTTTTCACCGGGACTGCTCAAATATCCATCTCTGACAGTGACTTCCCTAGCTTTTCCAATCTTCAAAGTAGTATTAAATGCATATTCAATCTTAGAAGTAGCAGAAAAACTATTGTCAAAATAATTGAGCTCAAATGGAGTTAACTTACCAATAGTAGCATCCAGTGAAACATTCATCTAGGGTATAGATCTTAGCTCTTGTATAGAAAATACATGAATAACATAACTCAGTAATAGGGTTCTCAACATTTTTCTTGTAACATTATCCTCTGTTATGATTCCACCAGCTCCTCTAAGAGAATTAACAATCTCCTTAAGTCTTGTATTGTACTATATTATGTTCTCTCCTTCCTTCATCCTCATAGAGTCAAATTTACCTCTCAAAATTTTTTCTTTAGCCTTTTGAACATGTTGATCTCTACCATAGGTCAATATAAGATTATCCCACATTTGTTTTGAAGTAGTGCAACCATCAAGTTCATCATATTCGTGGTCAGTAAGCGTAGAAGGAATCTCAATCATAACTTGTGTGTGTTCTTGTTTCTGTCTTTGCTTGCTGATAGTCAAAGGTGCAATAGTCAGTGCTACATATTAAATATCAAGAAAGTGAAGTGCATACTCTCCTACTCTAGACACATGCAACCTCATTCTACTTTTCCATGTAGAGAAATGATCCCTATTCAGCTTTGGTGCTTCCCTCTTATACATCTTTAGATCTTGACTCAAGTCCTTTTAAACTTATCACTTCAGAGTAACTTAGCTTTGAGACCAATTGTTGGTCCACTAAGAGGTGGGGGGCGGGGGGTGAATCAGACAAATCAAAACTTAAAAAATTCAAACTAAACTTAGTGATTCACTTGGTAATACTGAATACAATAAATAACCAATTCACCAAATAACTCAATAACTTAAACAACAACACATCTCATATATGTAAATCAATCATTCAAACTTAGCAACATCAAATTAACTCATATAACTCCAGATTTAACTATGTTGACATCATATTTAACTCGTTTGATACTAGATTTAATGAGGAAACCCAATTTGGGAAAAACCTCTATGAGAATTGTAACCCACAATAAAAATGAACCCTTCTGAAGTACGCTCGATTAAGAACTTATCCTATTAAAGATTATAAAATACATTTGCTAAATGTGACCCTGTAAGGGAATTTACCTCAAATATTTTAATATATTCACCCTGTTAGGTGTGGTCTTATTAGTGGTCTTTAAACACTCTTTTGGAATATCACCTAAGTCTAGGTTTTACAAATAGGATGGTTAAAACCACTCGATTGAGAGATTTCTCTGTTACAAATATTAATAAGCAATAATAAACTTTGATCTCTAAATATAGCAACTATATTTTCTTGTTTCAGATCCTTTATGATCAATTGAATACTAACATCACATACTCCATTGATCCCTTTCTCAGGCTGTAGATTCTTCAATCTCAGTTTCTCTATTCTACTCGGTAAATATTGTTCTTCAGCTTCTTCTTCTCTGTTCAATTCGCCAACCTCTCTGTATTTATAATTCTTTGTTTGTTTCTCAATATTTATATAGACATAATTTTGCCTCTTAATCTCCTTAATTTGATTTTCCTTCATTTGCGCTCACTCATTTGATCATCTTCTTCATAATTTATAGCTCAATAAACCATCTCTCTTTTACCTTGGAACTTGTACTTTTCTTGGAACATTTCACAATTCAATTTAACCGTTTGATATTTGCCTTAGATCTTCTCATTGAATTTTCCCATTTTTAGATCTTCTAACAATATTCATTTAATTCATTTCCTCATCCATCTCATCATCGTTTCACAATAAATTTGATCTTACCATCATTTATAATGAATATCCTATACTCGGTAAAGATTACTTTGCAACTCGGTAACTGACTTCATTCACTGCTCAGTGTCTAACTCATCTTTGGTTCTCAGTGCTTGAATTTGACTCAGTGTTCATTAACTATAACCAATTCACATAACATTCTACTGACTGACTCTGTCTAGCTTGGTAAAGTAACTCTTCCAGTCATAACTTAATTCTTAGCAGTTTCTGACTTGATCAATCAATTGTACCAATTTGATAACATCAAATATAGAGTAGAAAAAAACTATATAATCATTACTTCATCATTGTCTGATCTATATTTGTCACCCATTTAACTTATCCTCTTAAGATATGGTAACAATACAAATCAATTAATTAATTGCTTGACATCAATGACAAAACAACAACTGATCTAACCATTTCTATAGTCATGATACTTGGTATCACTCGGTCTTCATCATCTCCATCAGATATTCATCAGTTAATCAAAAATGAAATATCTGAGCCATATCTACAAAGGAAAATGTATATGACATTCCTACCAATGTGACTAGACTCAATAAACAAAACACCAATAAGTATGTCACCTATGCATCATCGTTTCAACAAGTTTGACATCAATGGAAACCAAAAAACCATATTTTCAACAATCTCCCCCTTTTTCATTAATGACAACACTTGTAAACAAAATACCACCCCCTTTGACATCAAGGACAAAGGGTAACCAAAATGAGTTGCAAATAAAAATGTTTCTACTCCCCCTTACTACAACATCCCCTTTAAAGATATATATGAACATACACACACAAACACATATAAAAGAAAAGATTAGATGTCAACTCATTGAATTCGTAGGCCAAATCTTTTTGAGCTACTTCTTTATTAAAAACCAACAAGAGTAATCTCCCATGAATGCATAGTAGCAGAAAGAATCTTGTTATGACATTCACACTAAATCAAGCAATCCTCTTTATCTTTCTCATTCTGCACAAACTATTTTGCATCAACAAGAAACTTTACGAAAGTAGACTTCCATTATTCCAAGACATCTTTTAAACCTCAAAATGAATTTCTATGCATATCCTTATGATCCTACCAAATAGTGATATTAGAGTGTAGTTCACATATTTTATTCCTTACATCTCCACTTTTATCATTGACAATATCAAAATAATTATCAACTTCTACTATCTGATATTTAGAGGAGTCTATATTTTCTTAGAGGTTCTTTATATAAGTAGGCCAAATCAAACAAAACAATTAATATTCAAAAATATCATCAATGAATAATTTGCAATTCCTAATTGCATGACTTATCTTTTGTTGTGCCAATTTACATTTTACCTCTATGGAGTTTCTTTTTTAAATTGGTTTTATAGATTCTTCCTTTCCTTTAAGAGGGGGGAAATCCTCAAAAGTAGTAGGGAACACCAATTATTTTTTCTTTAGTGTATCATCTTCATCGATATATACAACAATAAAAAACCATTTTTGCGAATCAACATTTCTTTTTATTGTAATAATATGACCACTCTTTCCACTTCTGGACATAAGGTTTTGAGTTTTGATTTCCTGATTGAGGAGAACTTTGCAACCATATATGGAAAACATCTTGATTTCTTCCTTGACTCTCGAGATATCTAATTCTCAATAATTTCTTGAAATGTTCCAAATATTTTCTCTTTCAAATTATTGGGTAACTATAGAAGTCATTTAGCAATAGATACACACTCATTTTCTGTTACTTCGTAGGGAAATGTAGATACCCATGAAGACCTTTGTTAACAAAAAATCCATGAATAAATAATCTTTTTCCACTAAAAAGTAATTTCATTTCTGTAACATTCCACCACCATCGCAGGTATCCAATATCTGAGAAACACCTCTTTCTAGAGACAAAAGAAGAACTTTTGGGCCAAATCATTACTATTATTCAAATTACCTAACCAATCCTTAATTTGTTCACCAATAGGTATATCACATCTCCATACAAAATATTTGTAGCTCTGGTAAAGGATTTAGAAAGAAAAATATCAAATATACAATAAAGACCCATACCTAAAAGCATATATTTATTCCTTAGTCTTCTGCACGTTATCCATTAATTGTTGTCTTAAGACTTCACATAGATCATATTGCCTATTTTCCTTTAATATTTTGTATGCAACAAATACAATGGTATAAGAAGTAAAAACCTCTTTGTTATGGTAATAAACTTTATATGAAATCTCCATAGTTTCTTATCTTACACCTGGATCAGTAATTGTATTGATCCTCAAGGCTCTCTTATTAGCAACAACTCCAGTCACCTTGAAAATTTCCTCATTTTTTACAAATTTCAAAATGAGAATGACTTTACTCGAACACAAAAAAATTATCATTCTCAAAGCATCTTTCAAAATTGGGTATAGTTTATCCAACCCAAAAAATTCACCACATGAATATGACTCGATACAATCCTTGCTATTTTTTAATTGAGAAACATTGAAAATCATTCCATACATCCAAGACCATGTGCCATAGATCTGAAAATTCTACCCTCAATATATGCAAATCAACAATACGAGATTCTCTTCTAAACTCAATTATTTCCCCATGGCCATATTCTTCTAATGGTACATTAATGTAGAACTAATAGGGCTTTTCGTCAAGGGTATGAATGGGTGTAATTTGACAATTGGCCTAGCCTTATCCAAAATACTAACCAACATTGGATTTTTCATAATAATTAGTTTGCAAAATAAATATCTTCTTTTCGATGAACACAAGTTGCACACGTTTTCTCCAAATCACTTCTTCGGCAAGATGATGAAATCAACTTGATATTCGTAATACATATACTTTATTGAACTAGGGTTTTGTAAGAAATATAATGTACAACAACTCGACGAAATAAAAAATATCTTTTTGGACAAGAAAACATCTCTAGAAGAAACAAGGGGTTATTAGTTTTTTCTTTCAATTCTCCCCCTTAGACAATCCATTTTGTCTTAACTCCAAAGAGAGGGTCAACAACCATAATATGTGTAGAACTATATTCACCCATTACTTCCAGGGTTTCATCTTTTGATCTCTTCTCCCAAAATTGTTCCATCTTCTTATTTTATTCATTGACATCAATTTTCCTTCTAGGGCTATCCCCATTCAAGTTTCCTCTTTTGCAACGTTCAATAATATGTCTAATTATGTTACAATTATAGAAAATTGGACCTTACCTAACTCGATTTTTGCTCATGTTTCTTTTAAATCCTCTATTATAGAAAATCAAACCTCTATTTTTGTTCATATTTCTATTTTCCCTACACTCAACAGCTTTAGATCCATTTTTAATTGCAAAAAAAAAACAATATCATTTGAATAATTGAGCATTGCTCCTTATCTTACTTCTACATTCAACAAATATATGAAAAAATTCATTATATTATAAAATCTTCCATTAAATTGTTGATCCTTGATTTTGCTTCTACATTCATTATCATTGTGACCAAATTTATTGCAAGAAAAGCAAATACCATTGAAAGAGTAATTCAATGGATCATAAGAGGTTCTTCTGAAATGTGTCTTATTATCCTAGACCAAAATGAAATATTGTCTATTTTTAGAATTCTCCAATACATCCTTGGTTTTCTATTTACACTTGTTTTTTGAACATTCCCCTTTTTTCAAAAATAGGTTCAACTATGCTTTCGTCTTTCCTTTACAATTTCAACATGTTGTCAAGCATTTCTTTGCCACCATTTAGTTTATGACTTTTGTCAATCTGTAGTTTTTTTTCTTCTAGTTCATTTCTTAAAAAGTGAACTTCCTTTTCAAGTCTGGTACAATCTTTCATTTTTTTGTTCAGTTTTTCTTCAAGATCATCCATATATCAATATCCACTTAAAAAAATAATGAGCTTAGTAAGAAAAATATTAACTTGTTTATATTGTTTATTAACTTTTATGATGCATGAAGGAGAGAAACTAAAACAATAAAAAGTACATACAATAATACCATAATTTTAGTATGGAAACCCAAAATAGGAAAAACCATGGTGAGATAAATCCCACAAAATATAAATCATTGATTACAAAGTGTTAGGCTCACTGTCGAAGAGCTCACTGCTCATGACTTTCAACTAAGGTTCACTACCTATAGATTAAGATATAAAATATGACTTGAAATTTGAAGGTCACTTCCCTGGAGAAAGAAGAAAATTAAAATCTAATTATAAAGAGAAAAATAAATTGAAAAGGAATAACATCTGTCATATCGGATTACAATTTATAGTTTATACTCATCTAAAACTGACTTCATCTCTGCACTATCCAACGCTTGGACCTTGGAATCACTATTTAGGACTTTTTTATTTTAGCCTTCTTCCCACATAACTTCACACATCCATATTTTTAATGCTAGCCAATTTTTTTATAAAGATTATTCATATATACAATTCAAGACATACAATAGGTCGACCCAAAGGTGGATGTAATGTAGATGCAAGGTCGGCCAAAACCCATACCAAAAATCATAAGAAAAAAGAAAAGAAGATGTTTGGAGATCCACATCGAATCGTCATACATTCTTAAAGATTTTGAACCCAAAAAATAAACATTACCAGAAAACACATCAAATCCTTAAGCGAAACTTATCGACCACAAAATTATCTCCGAACATAAAATAGGTCACTGATCCACATGAAAGATGTTGATCTCATTTCAAATTTTATTCACAACCTCTATCTTCCAATGATCTAAATTAGGGTTTCATAGTATAATACCTGGTGTATAACCTACAATATTGACAAACCTATTACAAGAACACCAAATTCAACAAGGAAATATACAAGCCAAAATTGATTCCATTCCATTCAAAACTCACTTTTATACAATATTTATGAGATCCAAAGGGTCACCAAAATCCCCTTGGAATTGAAAATGAATAGTCTAGAAATATTTATTACAAAATAAAAACCAAAATCTATAAAAAATGACAAAATACTATATACAAATTTAGTCCAACTTTGAAAAGTAACAACTTTTTGCTTAGGGCTCGAAACTGCAAACTGTTTTCATTGTTGGAAAGATTTCCAAGAGCTCTAGTTTCAATCCCTGATGATTTTTCCTATTGGAAACACTCATAAAGGATCTTCCAAAGTTTCAAAGGCCAAAAATGCTTTGAATACTTCTAAAAATGTAATTTTTGAAAACCTAGAAAGTACCCAAAAAATAGATTTTTGATATTTTCCATTATTGTATGTTCCCATACCATCTTGACACTCTTGGATTATTTTCTAATCATTCCTCCCCCTTGAGAGGCAATGGGTCACATTGCATCAACACTCTGTAACAAGTGAGGAAAATAAAGTTGAATCTATTCTCGAGTAAGCCACTTATCTTGATGAACAAATTGTCTGACTTGAACCACTCGGTAGAGATGAATGTTTTAGTTTTTCAATTTATTCATAGTAGCATCCATAAGATGAAAAATTTGTAGTAGAGAAAAAACTTTTAGATTCAATTATGTATAGCTAATTTCATCAACAACATCTAATAATGGATTAAAATAAGGCTTTGACAAATCTACATTGAAAACTAGATGAATACCCATAAATGGAGGCAAGTTATGCTCAAATGCATTTTCACAACCTTTATTGATGATCTCATATGGACCATAATGAAGAGGACAAAGATTCTTATTGGGACCTTGCAATCTCTCCTTCTGAATGTGGAACCACACCTTATCCCCAACTTGAAAATTATGAGGGTCTGAAGCTCATCATGCATCTCCTTATATTTTGTGTTGGTGTGTTCCAATATTTCATGAACCTATTACTGTAGGTGATGAATTATGTCAATAAACCTCATTTCCTTGTCTTCCTCCATATCCACACATGGTACCAAATTAGGATGAATGAATGGTATGGAAACATTCATGGGGTTCTTAAAATGGTTGATAACCAAGAGAAACTTCAAATGGGTTGTGGCCTATTGAACTATGAATTTCCTTGTTGTAGCTTTGTTTAACATATAGAAGACTTTCATACCATGTGTGGTGATGTTTTGATTGATACATTAATAGAATTTGGATGATCATTCTATTTACTACCTCTGTTTGGCCATCTATTTGAGAGTGGAATGCAATATAGTTTATTATTTTTGTGTCCATCTTTGCCTATAGTGAAGACTAGAACTTGCTGAGAAATCTACCATCCCTATCTGAAACAGTATTGTTTGGAAGACCAAAATGAACCTAAACATGCTCAAAGAAGAACTTTGTAGTGTCCTCTGCAAAAATTTCCTTTTTAAAAGCCATCATTAATATCATTTTTGAAAATCTATCTACCACAACATACACACAATCATGCCCTCATCTGGTGGTAGGAAGACCAAACATAAAATCCATACAAACTGAGTGTTAAGGTTTTTATAGAATAGGAAGTGGTAAATATAAACCTAACTCACATTTTTTAGGTTTTCCAATAGCACATGTTGTACAAGCTTAAATGTATGAAATTACATCATTATTCATTATTGGAAAATAAAAATATCTTTGAAGTATAGCAGTAGTCTTACCTATTTTGAAATAACCTAGAACCTTGTTGTAGTGAGCTCCCCATATCAACTTCTAGCATTCTACATCATTCACACAGACTTTTCCAAGGTGAAAAAACATTCCATCTTGCAAATATAAATCATTCACATATTTACCCTCCATAAGCTGATTGTAAATATAAGAAAATTCATTATGACGACCATACAAATGAGTCCAAGATTTTGTTTGGTGATCACATGATTCTAACACCATACTTATAGTTGCAATTTGAGGCCTGCTCAAACAATCTTCTACTTTAATAGCGCTCCCTTTCTTATGGTGAATATTGAGATGAAATTGTTGAAGATAGGTTGACCATCTTTTTGTGTCTATCGTTATATAACTTTCCTTGTTTTTGGAAAAAGTGAAGGGGCTTGTGATCTGTGTGGATGATATTTTCCTTGCCCAAAATATAATGCTTCCATTGCTTACAAGATTGAACAATGACATATAGATCCTTGTCATAGGTGGGATATGTACACATTGTATCACTATGGTATGCATCCAAATGACCATGTTGCATAAGGACTACTCCTAGGGCATAGTCTGATGCATATGTTTGTATTTCAAATTATTTTTGTAAATTGGGAAGAGATAAAACTGGTGTAGAACATAAATTTTATTTTAACTCCCCGAATGCTTGTTGTTGAGCACTTGTCTACTTGAATTTTGCTTGCACTCTTCCTCACGGTGATTGATTTAAAGGCCAAGACAAATGTTAAAATCCAAACACAAATCTGTGATAACAATTTGCCAACCCTAAGAAGCTACGTAACTTTGTGAGATTTCTAGGAGAAAGAAAATATTTATGTAGACACCTAAAATTCTCTCACGCTTACAAATTATCATTAAATACTAATTTTCCCTCTATTAATTAAATAGTTCTTTCATTATTTAATTAATTATCATTATTCTTCTAATTAACATTCTTCACCCTAATTCCTCATTAATCCAATCACTACATAATTTAATCACTTCCCCCTTATATTAATTAAATAATTTATATTATTTAATTAATCCACCTTTAACTAAGTGATCTTTATCATTTAATTAAATTCAATTTCTATTGTCCCACAATTTAAATAATTATTTCACATTATTTAAATTGACTAATTTAATTCCTCTAATTAAATTAATTTCATTTCATTTTACTCGAAATTCAAATTCCTCATTTAAACCTAATTTCATTTCATGTCTAATTTCACTTTAATTTAAAAAATCCAAATTAAAAAATCAAATGAAATTCTGATTTCAAATAAATCGTTAAAATGCAAAAATCATTCTGAAATTTGCAAATCCTAAAAAATCTCCTAATATTGCATTTTTGGAAACTAATATTTTCCAAATGCTAAAAATCTTGTAATTTCTATCAGCTCATCTTTTTCCCAAATCAACTCAGTTGAAAATGGAAACAAAACCTCTTATCTCATCTTGAAACTAGGATATTACCCAAAATCACTCATAAATCAATTAGTTTTAATTATTCTTAACCAGTGACTTTGATTTTCTCAAATTAATCTCAATCGTTCATCCGATTTTGAATATCTATATAAACCAACCTCTAATCCCATTTTGAACATCCATATTATCAATCAAATTCATCCTTTCATTATGTTTTCATGATTATCAAAGCTATCTTTTCATCTCATTCTTGAAGCTTTGAGTGAAGACACCGCAAAAATCAACTCTAAGTGTTAGATATCCATGTCCCAACAAAGTGCAGAGGAGTAATAGAATGAAATAAGAAAGGTATAAGAATTGTGTTTCATTTATTTATTTCATTTCCAGATTCTTTATTTATTGCTTATCTTTTATCATTTATAGGGTATTTGATGTTGATTAGTAGTTTGATTTCTTGGATAATCTGGTGCAACTAATCCATTTTTGAGCCTGTGCAAATTTACCCTATTATACTTTAATCACTTATATTTTTTTAGGATCAACATGAACACCCTCACTGTCAATTCCATATCCCAAATATTTAATACTCCACATACCAAAAGAACATTTTTCTTTGTTTGCATAGAGTCCATGGTCTTGCAATGTTGACAATACTTGTTCCACATGTTGCAGATGCTCCTCCCAAGTTTTTCTAAAGATGATTATGTCATCTAGGTAGATCACTATAAAAGTATCAATGAATGGCCTAAGTACATCATTCATCAACCTCATGAAGGTGGTTGGGAATATGTTAGGCCATAAGGGATCACCAACCATTCAAACAATCCCTCCTTAGATTTAAAAGAAATCTTCCACACATCTGTAGGATCAATTGGTGATTGATGGTACCCATATTTCAAATCAACTTTAGTGAAGAATTTATCCCCTCTAAGCTGGTCCAAAATATATTCTATCTAAGGAATATGATATTTATTTTTAACAGTGATTTTATTAAATGCCTGATAGTCAATACAAAGTCTCCACATTCCACCCTTTTTCTGTGCAAGAATAATTGGGTTGCCACAAGGTGATGCATTTGGACAAATATGAATCAATTCTTGTATTTTTCACTAACTCATTTAACATCAAAATCCGATGAAAGTTTTCGATGACATATTGAATTTTTTTGTTTTGTCGGATGTTATGAGGTAAAATTGTTTTTTTAAATGCTCGGCGTTCTTCAGAATTTCGACGATGGTTGCTTTCGTCGGTAGTTCGAAGAAAAACATCGTCAAAATTTTGAGAAATCATAAAGTTAAAAAAACAAAAAAATAAATAAATTAGTGTTAGGCGATAATGTTTTCTATGTATATATACTTATGCAGATAATGTTTTATGTACTTGCGACATTATTTTGCTTGGTTTATGAAGGTTTTAGACCAAATGTTTTGTAGTCTGATTTTGTTGGTTGTGAAGAAAAATAATGTAAGATAATATTAGTCAAGAACAAAAAAAAGAGACATTGCTAGATTGTGGTCTACATTGAAAACAAAAGGTGATGGGAAATGTTATTGTCCCTGCAATAATTGCAAGGGCTTAAAGATGAGAATAATTTTAATCATAACAACTGAGAAAAATTGTATGCAACATGGTCACATTGAAGGGGGGCAGCAGTATCTTCCATTGGTAAGTTGTTTATTATAAGTGTTTATATTACTTGTATTTGTCATGTTTATGTTAAGATCATGATCATGGTTTATTTTTGTTGATCATTATTATATAGGTGGGGCGCCCTAGGGCACATGATATGGGCTATCACGGTCTAGATAATGTGGTTTCCATGAAGTGGAGGAACATGGAGGTGTCAATATTGAAGATGAAGTTAATGATCCTATGGAATAAGATGAGCATGCACCACAAAATACAGTTGAAGATGATGGTACAAATACATTGATCCATGAAACATTTAGTATTGGCGTGAAACTAATCATGATGATCAATATGACTTTGATGTTGTTCATGATTTAACTGTACTTGAGAAGGCATATGAGTCCCTTTATGAAGGCTCCCAAATAAATATTCTCTCTATTGTATTGTTGTTGGTGAACATGAAGGTTATGAATGGTTTATCCAACATAACAATCTCACGTATGTTAAGGTATGTCATATATGCCATCCCTTTTCATCTATTTTTGTTGTTATTTCATCACTAGTAAATAAAGGGTGAAATATGTACCATTAATATTCTTTTCATTGTAGATTGATAGGTCAATTTTTGTTACCACCATCAAATATTCTACCTTGCTTATACCGATAATTATCTTCCGTTATGAAAGATATTGGAATGGAGTATCAAGAAATAGATGCATGTCCCAATGATCATATTATATATCATAAACAACATGAATTTTCTATAGAAAGCCCATAATGTCATATCATTAGATATCGAACATATAAACTAATAAAAAGGGTTCCTTGCAAGGTTCTTCATTATGTTCCCATTATTCCATATATGCAACAATTATTTAGGCGCAACATTTTAGCACAATTTATGGATTACCATGCATGGAATAGAAGTGGAGATGACACTCTTTGAATTCTTGTGGATGGTTCTGCATTTAGGAACATAGAGGAAAAAATGACCACACTTTAAAGAAGAACCTCGTAATCTAAGGCTTTCATTGGAATCAGACAATGTTAATTCATTTGGAGAGTTGAGACCTATTTACTCAGTATGGTTATCAAAAATAAAATTCCTCCATGGATGTCAATAAAGAGGGATTAGATAATATTGGAAATGATTTTTCCAATTATTTTTTCATTTAACAGTCATGTACATTATTAGTAAACATATTTGCACTTCAAAAATACCAACACAAACAGACTCACAATGACCAGATGAAAGTAAAAATGCTACTAACAGTTGGAAAAGTTATCATGGAGTTGATAACTTTCCTCTGAATTGAGAGGTACACCTCCCTCTTAACATATATGCAATGAATTTAAAATGCTAATATGATTTTCACCAAAAAGTAATAAAGGACATTAACACCTACCCATAACCATGCAAGTAGATGCAAAAGGATTGAACATTAACTAAAGAGAATGTAAGAAAATGATACACAACCCACTTCCTTCACATTCACAGTCGGTAATTAATCAGAGAAAGAATACATATTCTTTCCAAAAGATGACTTAATCTGAAACAAAGTTTCAAAATGAGCACATATACAGTTAAAATGAAAAAACATGACGTTGATAATGATTTCAATGAGACACAACTCAGTAAAATTTGAGGGAAACAATAATGAATTCACAGACCCATAAACACTTCCTCCATTATTTTAATATCAAAAATGAGTTCACAGACTCAAACTTCCGTACATTCTAACTGCATGAAAAGAAAATCTGCCCTCCTCTACAAATCTTTGTTACAAACAAGAACTATCCAAAAATGTCTTCTTCCCCCAAGTATGCAAAATGTCTTCTTTTGCATATTTAACTCTTATCCTTCCAGAAGTTTCTTTTTAGTTTTAATAACTGATTCTTGGAAGTTATTTTATTTATCATCTTATTGGACTTAATGTTTTACAAACATTAGAATTATTAACCCAAGACTAATATTCCATATCAGGAAAATGTATGCATGGGATCTTGGACAAGTGGCAGTTGCTAATGATGAAGTGTTGTCATCATTGTGTGACTGTTATGGGTAGTTTAGATAGTGCTACACATAGTTGTCTATATCTTGCGAGCCATGAAGAATTTGGAAGATCGCTCTGGTGATACTTTTGGTAACTATTTTTAGTCAAACATATTTCAATTGCAAAAAGATCCAACAGTGGAGTTGGAAGTTATCTCTCCCGCAATATGAATGTTTTTCTGTTTCCTACAAATTTGTTATTACAGAATCTATTTGATCTTTTCTTCTGCATAGTCATAATGGCTCCCACCAAGATTTGATGTCGCATAAAACAAAGATCCAAATGATAATGATGAGCTTCATTTTGATACCCATGATATAAAACATAGGAGTGGATATTTATTATCATGGAATGTTCCATAGAAACATGCAATAAATATCTAGAATCCTTATGAACTTTACAAGTTTTAATTAGTCAATCCTGGTATTTGGATTCAAGAATTCTAGATTTGAAATCATAACCATGAACTAAAAAATTCAAACCAAGGGATTATGTCTCTAGAATGATGGGTCAAGTCTTCAAAACTGCACCTCAGGTCTCCCAAGCTTGTTCCTTTAAATTTATAAACCATGCCTTGTAACTTGGACTCTGAATTATAAGCCTTCTAAACTTTGAAATCACCAGATTAATCGTAACACTAAAATCAGAATCTCTAAAACTCTACATTGAAACTGACCAAATTTGAACTTCCTGAACTAGGTTGAATTGTTTGAACTAGTTGAATGCCCTCAAACCACTCTGAACAAGTTTGAACTAGTTTGAACTTATTGAATCTTCTGAACCTGTTTGAACCTATTTGAACTGCTTTGAACCTACTTGAACCATTTTGAACCATTTGAACCGGTTTGAACCATGTTCAAACGGGTTCAAATATTTATGCTTCCACTTTTCATCTTTATAAAACATGATCCTTTCAAAGATAAGAATCAACAACCATGCAAATCCTGCATTTTGGTCAATAATAACAAGATAGGGGCTGAGTGTTGAAAACTTTAAATTGGGGCACTATAAGTGGGCCAATAGTTGGCTCTAACTAGGGAATTATTTTTCATGAAAAAAATAGAGAACACTAGAATCTCTAGTAACCAAGAATAGTGCTTAGCATCATTGGGTAACAGAGTCAAGAAAAACACAGTGCAAGGAGATTCTTGTAGACTGGTGGAGGGGCAACTAGGAAAACAACAAGCCAAAACCAACACCAAGCCAAAACTGAAAAAGACAACCTTAACTAACGACACACCAAAACTTACTTACAAGGAGTAGGGAAAGCAACCCATACCTTTAGAGATGTATGTGGTTTCTCAAGTGATGCTATTTACTAATTGAGAGAAGTAGCTGCCAGTGCGGAAGAGTGGTTGAAATTTAAGAAGCACCATCACTAGTAGGTAGCCCGCAACCACCGTAAGAAAGGACCCAACAAAAATAAATTAAAAAATCTCTTCAAATAAAATATTAGGTCCAAAAAGCCACCTTTCATCACATACTTCTGGCAGCAATATATCAATACCATGTTTAATAGGATGTGTTGTGGGTCCACAACACACACCCCATGTTGGTCCTCTGACCATGGGGACCCCCTTCTTATTTTTTGTCTTTTGGTATTTTGATTCTGCCCCCTTTCCAGTCCCTCGCAAATCAGTCTCATTACAAAACTGTTGGGCCAAGTAGACACCTTTTTCGGCCTTTTCACCCTTTCGACCTTTCAGAGGATCGAGTCCTCCAAAATACCAAAATGGCCGAAATCCTGAAGCTCAACCCTTTTGGTATTTTTGGCCTCCGAAAAAACTAAAAGGTGTCTACCTTAAGACTTTAGGATGCCAAAACACCGAAAGTGATGTTTTTTCCCCCGTGAGTTATAAAAGGGCAAAAGACCCTAGTTTCCCTCACTTTTTTTTTGCTTCCGACATCTTCTGAACAGTGACTTTGCAAGCTTCATCCTCACTCTTGGTGGCTGATCTCTCCACACCTTTACCTCCTTGCATCTCACTCCTTTGCTCCTAGCTCTCATGAGGTAGGTTCCTTCCTCACCACTTAGTGGTTTTTTCTGCTCTTCATGGTTTAGGTTTAGGGTTTTGCACCTGGTGCTTGTCTAGCCCAGTGCGTGTTGGGCCCCCAGTATTTTAGGGTTTTTATTCCCTTAGCCTTGTGGGGGAAGCCCCTACTTGTCAAGTTAGGTCTAGTCCTTTGCATCTTCTAGTTAGGGATTTTCATGTCTTCAGCCGTGACCTTTTTTGCACGTTTTCAGCCTCCGAAAGGAAAAAAACTAGGTCTGGTATATCATCCAAGTGGTCTTCGAAGATTTGGCCTTTTCAGCATTTCAGACCTCCGAGATGTCCAAAAATTCCAAATCTTTGAGGATACTGTCTGCCTTATGAGGTTTTGGACTTTCAGAGTTTGAGATCCATTTCATGCTTTCAGCGTTCGAACAGTTTTTTCAGACTTTCGCACACCAAAAATCTGACAGGTTCCATTTCATTGACTGCTCTTTCACACTTTTGGCCTTTTCAGACTCCAAACCATTTTTTCGGTGCCAGAAACCACGAAAGGGATAAAAGTGTGAAATTTGTATTTTTGGCTCCTTAAAGAGCTTTTTACTCATGTTTTCCTAGATTAGTCTATTCATTTTAGTTTCTTCTGCAAATAAAACACTGATACTTGCATATTTCTTTGCAGGAATGCTTGAGAAAAAGACTGCGTCACTAATGAAGTACTTATACAAGGGGAACACTCCCCCTTCCAAGGTTGGAAAAAAACACCTAGAGATCACCGATACTGATATTGGGAATGTAAATTGGGATCAATTCTTGACAAGATGTTCCCAACCAACTGGGAGATCAGAAGACTATACCTCACTAGTCCTGTCAAGACTAGTTTATGCGACAACCCACCCAGTAGCTGTCACCTCATCCGAATTGATCATGACTTTGGAAAACCATTATGACCCAGATAAAAGGGTGGTACAGAACACAGAGGGACATGTGGTATTGGATATCAGACTAGACATCATAGAAGAGGTCTTCTACTTGTAGAAAGGCATAGACAAATTCTATGACTTCTTCGTAGAAAAGGGAAACAAGTGGTTCAACAATAATGGGGAAGAGGTGTATGACATTGTCAATAAGATTTACCTCAAGAAACCTCTCCCCTAAAATAGGTTAGACAAGATAGACCTTAGGAGGGGGTACATGAAGGAGGATATCTAGGAAACCCTCACATTACTAAGCTGGGTATATGGATTACCTCAGTCCTTCCAACTGGAGAATCGCTTGATTCTCTTAATAGAGAAAATAAGAGGCCATAAGTCTAGGTTCAATTAGGGAACCATCATCAACGACAAGTTGGATGAACAGTTGGTGGTAGTAAAACACAACCCTAAGTTTTATATGAGTACCTACGTAGTGTACTTATTGGAAGCATAGGAAAACTACCCAGGGCTCACCAAGAGGGGAAACATAAATGATCCCAATGCATGGCCTCACATTGTGTACCCATAATTATAGAGGAAGGAAAACATGTTAGAAGATAGCCCGAACTATAGGATAGTTCATGATGCCTTCACCTTCACAATCATCCGATCCATTGAAGGTGATTTTGCAAAGAGGATGTCAAAGGAAGCAACCGCCAAGGTGAGGGCCATTGGGGCTTACCACATATAGTACAAGACATTCACTTACATCTGGGTAGAAGGGTCTACCTTGAGACCTAAAAATTTTCCCCGATATCCATCTGATTGGATAATCACCTTAGAAATGGCCAGATAGCTTGCTGACATCTATGAACATATTAAGCACAAAAAGAAACATTGTTGGGACTTCCCTATTTCTCTAGGCACATACACTTTACAAGATATGAAGGTCTGAAAATCCTTGGCCTTTCAATGGGATGAATGCCCACTACATCTCTATAAAATAGTTCGGCCAAGGTTCAACCCGATAGGAAATACAACCATATCATTGGCAGGTTCTATATCCATGAACCACATCTGGAAGACCATTGGATCAATTGTGTAGATGATCATGAGGTTAGGATCCAATATTATTGTAGGATTTCCCTCACCCTTGCACAACACACATTGAAGACCCAATCCTCCGAAGGTTTGGGAGAAGGATTCAGACAGGGTATTAGAGGCCCTCTACACTTTGGATAAAATATATGATAGGCCCATCATGAATCCAAAAGTTGATAAAGATGAGAATGATGACATTGAGTTCCGGGCTAGGCATGTACTCAAAACAATAGAAACTTGGATCAGAAGGCCTTATTAAATGGAGCCAATACCAGTGAAAACGTTAATGGATCCACCCAGGAAAATGGATAAACAACATGGAGAGAAAAATCTAGTGCCACAAAACAATAAGGCACCACCACAGAAGCCAAATACAATGTATGGCCATCAACGTGCATTAGAGTATGGGTCTAACCCAAGGCACAAGGCTCCCAAGACTAGTATGACTGGATAGATAGATCCTCCAGTGGGGTCAGCACAGGCTTTGCTAGATGAAGGGTCATCCACTTCTAGATAATCTCCTCCTACCACTGAAAAGGGTAAGAAAACATATAAAAGGAAGAGAACATCTGTGTCTCTAGAATTGGAAATACTACAAGAGGAGCCATAAGAAGAA
This sequence comes from Thuja plicata, assembly GCA_018584345.1. NCBI lineage: Eukaryota > Viridiplantae > Streptophyta > Pinopsida > Cupressales > Cupressaceae > Thuja > Thuja plicata. The sequence goes on along the minus strand of MU225611.1, from coordinate 439,878 downwards.
GAAGAAGAGGCACCTGTAGTTAAATAGACAAGGTCTCAAAAGAGGAGAGAGAAGGAGGCTACTAGTAAACACCAAGAGGATCCCAAAGAACAAGATAATCCCTTGGAGGCGTTAGGATCAGATGAGTTCCAAATGTCTGAATTTTAAGGTCTGGAAGGCTTTTTAGACCAAGGGAAAGACACACTAGGTTATGCAACAGGGTAAAAAATGGGAGGTCCATCTCTCTTTTGGCCACAACTAACCCTCACTCCACCTCCCACTTAGTTCACTAATCCAGCACCTGATGTACCTGTTATTGAAGCAATCTCTAGCACAGATCAAGGGCCTGGAGATCAAGACACCCCAATCACCCAAGATATAACAGGGGATAAGGTCACATGAGAAACCCTTACTACTACTCGACCGCCTCACATTCCTACCCCACCAACTACTCTCTCGCCTCTAATTCCTACTCCACCACCACTTCTCCCAACTCCAACTCTGACTCCACCTCCAGCTACTACTCTCCCATCTCCCATTCTGACTCTCCTTACACCTACTCCAACACCATCAATCTCTTTTCCTTGCTTCATCCCAACCCCTAGAGGATCAGTAAGCGTAGAAGCTGTGTCACCTTTTGAAACCACATTGAAGATTATGACCAGTCTTAATACCAAAGTATCGATTATCCCTTCAGGAGATGAAGACCGAGACAAGGAAAAACAAGATGAGGCAGTGAGAGAAGAAGAGGAAAGGGAAAAAGGAGAAGAAGGGGAAGGAAGGAATGAGGAGGAATAGAACAAGGAATAAGAAGAAGGGCCAAAAAAGGAAGTAACCCTGGGGCCCCAAAACTTGGATTCAGTCCCTTAGGTTTCCCCATATGAGTCGGTCGCCACATCTAGTAAACCTACATGGTTCACTAAAGAAATTTAGTTAAGGAAAAGAACTTACATAGATGAAGATGAGGGGGAAGATACGACTATGGCTTCTGTAGGGAAAGATTTTCAACAAATAGCGGTCATATTACCAGCATGGACAATGTCCTATGTCACCCAAGACACTAGGGGGCACTGGAAGACATAGGTTGCAGTTCCTTCTGCTAGCACCTCTCAAATGCAAGCAACTCTAGAAGACTACACATTTGAGGATGTAGATATGGGAGAACCCAATAGGGAAGGGAGCAAGACACTGACATCCTTAGGGATTAAACATGCCTTAGGGTTCATGAGTAAGGATGAGGAGACAATAAAATCCCTGATGGAACAAAATGAAGCTTTGAAGAAGTTCATTCATAAGATGGTTGGTCCTATTGACCCAAGCTATCCAGAGGCCTCATTATAGGCAGTATTAGAGAAGAGGAACACCCTAGACTTGCCAGCAGGTTTGACACCATCCTTCATCCAATAAAATGCAGACTAGAAAGGAGATTTTGAGTAGTACGGGGAAGAGGCTATCAAACGCGCATTCAAACCTTATAAGACCATTTTGGTTGAAGCCACAAATTTAATAAACTTTATGGAGAACAAAGGTGGCTTGGAGTCTACGACAAGAAAATGGCGAGCTGCCCTCCAAGACTTACAAATCATTAAGAAACAACGCTTCTAGATCTTGGTAAAGATATATGAAGGCGAAGAGCTGGAAAATTTTGAGACTTGGATCAAGCGCATAGTCAAGATAATTAGTGTGTATGAAAAATGTCAAGCCTCCATATTGGAAAAGTAGAAAGAGGTCTTGGAATGGGTAGAAGAAATAGATGTTTTCTTCACAGGATTGGCATTAACTTGTATCGAGATGAAGATAAGCATATCTTATGGCCATCAAAAGAAGTCATCCAATAGTTTAGGGATATTATGGAAGGTACCAGTACCAAGGAGGCCTTACAATAGTTGTTCTACTCAAAGGAAGAAATGTTAAGAATGACAGGACACGAAGAGGAGATCCAGTTCTTTGCTTTCAAATTGACTACATTTAAAGAGAATAAAGAATGAAAGGTTAACAAGGTGAAAATAAATAAGATAAAATAGGAAGAAGTTTAGGAGATCATACAGAGGCTCTGAGTTGCACACCCAGAAGTATTCCAAAACTAACTCCTTAGACCCTTGAGCATTTTGGAAGAAAAATAGTTTCAACACTTAGTGAAATTCTCTTAAAGAAAGTTTTGGCCTTTCGGCCTCCTCAAAATAATACAATTTTCCTAAGGCAAGTTTCAGACCTTTCGGCCTTTTGGCCTCTAAAAAGGACAAAAATTTCAGATTTCTAGAGTCAGTTTGATACTTAGACAATTTTGGATACTAAAAACTTCGGAGTAGAGGTCGGGAGCTGAAAATCTGAGTGCTTCCAGTGAGATCATCTTTTTTCATGCTAGTTGAACTCCAAATTATATTGATGGTTAACTTGAGTTTTTTTTGGAAGGACTATGGGTCCCCTATTAGTTCCCACCGCAAGAAGAACCTCCAGATGAAGATTCCAAGGAAGAACTCCAAGAACCAAGAAGAAGACTCTAGTTCACACAAGAAACCCTATCTTCTTTCTCTTTCTTCCTTGACGAGTTTGATCCCTCTTGCATGGACAAAAAAATTGTAAATGGATTTAAAATCCATGCAAGCTATTTAGTATTAGTTGGCAATAGTTTCCTTTCAGCTAAGCTTTAGTTTTAGTTTATTTTCATAAATTTAGACTCTCTAATGCCCTTATTTTGGCATTTAGATTTGGTATATCAAAAATCTATATATTATAATCAAATTGATGTAATAGGGGTGAATTCTTAATGCAATAAAGATATAAATTTGGTGCTTCATTCATGGTGTCTAAATTGCTTCCATCTATGCGAATTGGTGAATTGTGTGTATGCATTATTCATTACTTTCAAAGAGCCTTTTGTTTTGTTGTGTTTCAAATTCACGTTTACCTTAGTTGGAGTTTGTTGTTGTCTATCTACCTTGCTGTGACGAATGCGTGGAAGGGATCATCTATTGGGATTAATGATAAATTGGTCTTGTGGGTGCGCACATCTTGGTGGCTTCATGATTTGATAGATTTTTAATATCTTGCACAAGTGAATACATCTTCTCTCCAAATGCTTGCATCCATTGGGTATAGAATTGCAACTTTGTCTGATTTATACCTCTTGGGTTTGTTCCAAATCTCCCCACCATTCAATTCGTGAGGAAGGGTTTACAATGGTTTAAATTCGTGAGGAAGGGTTTACAATGGTTTATGTCTGTAGGATTTTGTTTCAGTAATTTACTTCATTTCTTGTTACCTTGCTCCTTTGAATTCCATCTCAATCTAAAAGTAATCACCTAAAAAATAAAAAATTGCATTTTTATTTCAAACACCAATCTTGTTAAAACTAAAAATACCAATAACAATACTAAAGATTGTTTTGCAGTTTGATGTCTTAAACGTACCAGTAAAGGCCTCCTTGTGAACATTCACATTTATCTTCAACTGAGTAACGAAGCAGGTTGTGACCCAACCTCGGAGAACCTTGGGAATAACTTTGTTATTCTTTCAAGAGAGGAAATTAAATCTCAAGATCCTAGCAAGTTGGCTTGTGTAAAAATGATGCTCAATAGGATGGTTTGCATTAGGAATACCAACACTTTATGTATGATTCTTGAAAATGATTTGCAACCATTTTGTCATTAAAATCTGAATTTGGACTTACTAAGAATCTGCTCTCCATGAATGCATAACCAAGATCATCTTTAAAACAAAAAGATTCCAATATGGGGTGACTACTAGACAACTCATCTTCATAATCAAACTTAAATACCTCTAGTTCAGAATGTGCATATGATGTCACAACATAAGTAAATAAATTTTCCTTAGTTTGTGCTTCAATTTTCTCATAATTCTCAAGTACTTTTGGATGTAAAAACTCATCATTATATTGCATGCAATCAAAATGGAAAGATTCAAAGTCTACCTGCACATCAAGATGAGGAATACCCTCTACTTTCTCACCAACATACACTTCTTGTTCATGCTACTTCTCCATGTTTTCTTGATCAAGACCACTTGCTGAAATTGTGTCCCAACCCCTGGAGGATTAGTAAGTGCAGAAGCCATGTCACCTTTTGAAACCACATTGAAGGTCATGACCGGTCTTAATACCGAAGTATCGATTAGCCCCTCAGGAGATGAAGACTGAGACAAGGAAAAACAAGATGAGGCAGTGACATAAGAAGAAAAGACAGAAGAGGAAAGGGAAAAAGGAGAAGAAGGGGAAGGAAGGAATGAGGAGGAACATAATAAGGAATAGGAAGAAGGTCTAGATAAGGAAGTAACCCTGGGGCCCCAAAACTTGGATTCAGTCCTTAAGGTTGCCGTATATGAGATGGTCACTGCATATAGTAAACCTACATGGTTCACTAAAGAAATTTAGTTAAGGAAAATAACTTACACAGATGAAGATGAGGGGGAAGATACAACTATGACTTCTTTAGGGAAAGATTTTCATCAAACATGGGTCATATTACCAGCACGGACAATGTCCTATGTCACCCAAGACACTAGGGGGCCCTGGAAGGCATAGGTTGCATTTCCTTCTGCTAGCACCTCGCAAATGCAAGCAACTCTAGAAGACTACACATTTGGGGAGGTAGATCTGAGAGAACCCACCAAGGAAGGGAGAAAGACACTGGAGCCTTAGGGATTAAACATGCCTTAAGGTTCATGAGTAAGGATGAGGAGACCATAAAATACCTGAAAAAACACAATGAAGCTTTGAAGAAGTTCATTCACAAGGTTGGTCCTATTGACCCAAGCTTTCTAGAAGCCTCATTACAGGCAGTATTAGAGAAGAGGAACACCCCAGACTTGCCAGCAAATTTGACACCATATGGTGCAGGAGCACCCTCAAGTTCATCCATTTCAAGCACACTAGTGGACCCAAATACAAAGTGTTAGGATAGTGATTGGATCTAGGATCCAATGTCAATCATAAAGTCCTATTTGTAAGGCAAGGTGACAATAGGTGTTGTTATAAACCTAGTTGTCTACCTTAGCCATTTTGGACAAATTTTAGTAATGTTGGGGTAGAATAGTCTAGGAGGCCTAAAGAAATTTAGAATTGTTGATCTAAAATTTCTAAGGTCCTAAGTGGTGTCTAGGTTTAGAACTTTACAAGATTGTTGACAGTTGACAACTTTTGTAAAAAGTTGTCAATGTTGCATAATGTAACTTTTGCAAAAAGTGCAAGACTTGAATCCCAATGTTCACAACCACTTTTGTCTGTTGGAACTATTTGGGAATTGTATGAAAAAGGTTGAGAAACCTTTCTCCAAGGTTAGAGAGAACCTATTATAAGAACTTTTATGCAAATCAATAAAATCTAACTATTTTCCTGCAAATTTTGACTGTAATTTGAGTTGTACGATTCTGTACAGACACCAATGCATCATTGAAGGACTTGGAAAGTTGTCCTAGTGCCTTATGGGAGTTTTTCAAGTGTTTTTAAGTCTTGAAACCAAGTATAATGAATGTTATCCATTTTTGTGTAGCCACTGGTCGCAGGAAGGCCCTAACTAGGGTTTCAAGACAAATTTCCTCTTTCCTAGAGATTTCACCATGGGAAAAATCTAAGCCTTGGTGGAAAGGAAGGAGGGGAAATGTATTTTAATATTTTTTTGGTCTCGGAATAGGAGGCAGTTGATGGAGAGAGAAATGATTAAATCCTTTGGACATGCATCTAGATGTGACTGTCCAAAATTTGGGTTTTGAGACACAACTCAGAGAAGGGCTAGAAGGGAGACCTAAATAATTGGATTTAGAAGTTTTATGTGATCCCACAAGTGTTCCAATTGGAAATATTGGAAGGTGAATCAAGATTCAAGCACTTTCTTTGTAAATGTGATCTAATAGCCCAATTAGGCCTAGGAGAGAACTGAGGACAACAAGAGTTAGGGGATTGGTCAAGAGCCCTAACTTGGAGGGTGTTGTTGGGGGATGGATTGAAGATTTTGAGGGTGGTCAAGACATTTTTTGGTCATGAATTAGTTGGTTCTAGTTGTGTCATATTTGACCCTTAAGGGTGTTGAAGATTGGGTAAAAGATCCAATCTTGTCATTGTGGGTTTTGGGAACTATTGACAGAGCCCTAGATTGTATGGGAATAAGGGGTATTGTGAAACCATAGGTGTCTATTTTGAATATATTTTGGGGCTCTTCTCCACTATCCTTCATCCAAGCAAGTGCATATTGGAAATGAGATTTTGAGCAGTACAGGGAAGAGGCTATCAAACAAGTATTCAAACCATATAGGATCATTTTGGTTGAAGCCACAAATTTTATAAAATTGATGGAGAATGAAGGTGGCTTGGATTCTGAGACAAGAAAATGGTGAGCTTCCCTCCAAGACTTATAAATCATTAAGAAACAACACTTTCAGATCTTGGTAAAGATATATGAAGGCGAAGAGCTGGAAAATTTTGAGATTTGGATCAAGCGCATAGTCAAGATAATTAGTGTCTATGAAAAATGTCAAGCCTCCATATTGGAAAAGAAAAAAGAGGTCTTGGAATGGGTAGAAGAAATAGATGTTTTTTTCACATGGATTGGCCTTGACTTGTACCGAGATGAATATAATCATATCTTATGACCATCAAAAGAAGTGGTCCAATAGTTTAGGGATATTATGGCAAATATCAGTACCAAGGAGGCCTTACAATAGTTGTTCTACTCAAAGGAAGAAATGTTAAGAGTGACAGGACACGAAGAGGAGATCTAGTTCTTTGCTTCTGAATTGACTACATTTAATGAGAAGCGAGAACGAAAGGTCAACAAGGTGAAAAGAAAGAAAATAAACTATGAAGAAGTTTGGGAGATCATACAGAGGCTTTGGGCTGCACACCCAGAAGTATTCCCAAACTGACTCCTTAGAACCTTGAGCAATTTGGAAGAAAAATAGTTTTAGCACTTAGCAAAATTCTCCAAAGGCAAGTTTCACCCTTTTGGCCTCCTCAAAATAATCCAATTTTTGGCTTTTTGGCCCCGTAGTCCTTTCAGCCTTTGAATAATTTTGGCCTTTTCATCCTGTGAGACATTTCGGATTTTCAGACCTTTCAGCCTTTCAGCCTCTGAAAAGGCCAAAACTTTTAGAATTCCAGAGTCAGTTCGACACTTGGACATTTTTGGATACTAAAAATTTTAGAGTAGAGGTTGGGGGCCAAAAATCTGAGCGCTTCTAGCGAGATCATCTTTTTGAATGCTAATTGAACTCCAGATCAGATTGATGGTTAAATTGAGTTTCTTTTGGAAGGACTAAGGGTCCCCTATCATTTCCCACTGCAAGAAGAACCTCCAGATGAAGATTCCAAGGAATAACTCCAAGAACCAAGAAGAAGACTCCAGTTCATAGAAGAAACCCTATCTTCTTTCTCATCCTTCCTTGACAAGTTTGATCCCTTTTGCATGGGAAAATGAATTGTAAATGGGTTTAAAATCCATGCAAGATATTCAATATCTGTTAGCAATAGTTTCCTTTCAGCTAAGCTTTAGTTTAGTTTATTCTCATAATTTTAGACTCTCTGATGCCCTAATTTTGACATTCAGAGTTAGTAGATCAAAAATCTATATATTGTAATCAAATCAATGTAATAGGGACAAATTCTTAATACAATAAATATATACATTTGGTGCTTCATTCGAGGTGTGTAAATTTCTAACATCTATGTGAATTGGTGAATTATGTGTATGCATTATTCATTACTTTCAAAGAGCCTCTTATATCATTGTGTTTCAAATTTGCGTTTACCTTAGAGTTTGATGTTGTCTATCAACCTTGCTGTGATGAATGCATGGAAGAGATCATCTATTGGGATTAATGATAAATCTGTCTTGTGGGTGCACACATATTGGTGGCTTCATGATTTGATATATTTTTAATATCTTTCACAAGTGAATACATCTTCTCTTCAAATGCTTGCATCCATTGGGTATAGAATTGCGACTTTGTCTGATTTATACCTCTTGGGTTTGTTCCAAATCTCCCCACCATTCAATTCGCAAGGAAAGGTTTACAATAGTTTATGTTCGTAGGATTTCATTTTAGTAATTTAATTCATTTCTTGTTACCTTGCTCCTTTGAATTCTGTCTCAATATAAAAGTAACCACCTTGAAAATACAAAATTGCATTTTTATTTCAAACACTAATCTTGTTAAAATTGAAAATACCAAAAATAATACTAAAGATTATTTTGCAGTTTGATGTCTTGAACGTACCAACAAAGGCCTCCTCGTGAAAATTTGCATTTATCTTCAATTGAGTAACCAAGTAGGTTGTGACCTGACCCCAGAGAACCTTGGGAATAACTCTATTATTCTTTCAAGAGAGGAAATCAAATCTCGAGATCCTAGCAAGTTGGCTTGTGTAAAAATGATGCTCAACTGAAGTGGCGCTAGAAAGAGGGCCTCAAGAATGAAAAGATGGAAAACATTGGATCCTTCTCCCTAGAGTGGTTTGAGCGAGTGCTTAGATCATCTCCAAAGAGAGGTGAGTTCATTGAACTCACTCACCATCGTAGGCGTCACAACGACAAAGGGAAAAAAAAGGAGAACTCCTCTCACCATCATGTTGACTCACAGAATCTGCTTGGATAGAAATCATACATCGCTATCCCAATTATTCCCACAGCCATAGATCAAAATTAGAACTTGTAAAATCAAAATTTGCAACCGCGGCACCCGATAGATTTATTTTCTAATGCACAAAGTTCACCATTGAATTTTATTGGAAAACTCCATGAATTGCCCAAGAATCTGGAAAGGTTTTACACACATTTCATATATGGTGAGTCAAGAACAACAGAAGAGAACATCCATGCCTTCAAAGAAATTTGCAACCGTAAGGAGATTTCCCACCAGGATGTTGTCTTCCACCTTTTCCCTTACACTTTGGGAGAATTTGGGTACTATTGGTACCTTAATTTTCCAAGGGGATCTATCTCTGCATGGAATTAATTTGAAACCAAATTCCTTAACCAATTCAAATTGTACGTGGATCTGGCTGCAATACATCACCAATTCATTACAACAAGGAAAGATCCCAAAGAGCCCATCACCATGTTCAACCATCACTTCCATAAAATGCATGAAAAGTTGGAATCTCCTTACACCCTACCAGAGGCAGTTGTCATACAAGTTTATCTTAAATCTTTGGATCAATTCACCTCAATTTTCCTAAGAAGACTTCTCCCTGTAGATAGAGATACAATGAAAAAGGTATATAATGAGGCCATTACGTTTACATAGAAAATGGATCTACTGGAGGGGAAATTCGTAGCCATGCCCATCATTAACAACACCTCTGCTCCACATCCATTTGCAACAAATAGTCAAACTTTGGCCACTCACATACCATCAATGAATCCAATTCCTCCACAACCATTCATAGCCCTACCACCATCCATCACCTACCTAGGATACAAAACCCATAAGGAAAAATTTGTAGAGCAAAGAGTTGTGCCCCAAACTAAACTTGATACTCTCATAGCTTTTGAGCTAGATGCTGTGAAGAAAACCTTGTCACAACTCACAAGTGAGCTCACTAGGATGAAGTTAAACCCATCCCAAAATCAAGGGGGATACCAATGGACATCTTCTGGTCCAAATGCCTATCCTCAAAATACAAATCAGGGTTTCAATACTTACAATAACAATAATACACAAGAAAAGCCATTTGGGCAAAAAAGGCCCACTAGGCCATGGAATACCTGATCGAACAATGGTAGCATCCCTGTAGATAATGTAAACACATACAAAGCTTTAGAAGAAAATTTTTTCGGGGCTCCAAACTCTTACCAAGGCCATGAAGGATACAGAGGTAACTCCTACAACCATCATACTCAGAATCCCGATGAACCACCCGTTCAGTTCAACACCATGATGTTTGATTCTTATGTGTAGAAATGGAGAAGGTTCAGATACATACTCAAAAGAAGAAGAGTCTATGTTCCCATTTCAGAAAGAGGAGGAACCTGAATACTCTGAAGTACATGCCTTCCAAAATTATCACCATAATTCATATAATCTACGAAGTAGGAAAGAACCCTTCACTGACGGTATACCTCCTAGAAAATAACTGACTCCCCCAGATCCTCAGGCCAGCAGCAACCCCATGCCTCCTCAAGGGATGAATGCTCCTACAACTCCTCCCCCAAACACATTTGCTGGTTACAGGAGCACGACATGGTCAAGTGAAAAATATAGTGCGATCGAAGAATTGAAAAAGACCAAGATGAACATATCTATGTTCAAATTATTGCAAGGTTACCCATCTCAAAAGGAAGCCCTTTTAAAATTGTTGGACCATTCAAAGCAAGTTTTGTCAGATAACATTAAAAGAGTACGCCCATCCAATGTCAATACTTCTGAGGCTTTTCCCACAATGTTCAAAGACAAGATGGAGGTACCCCCTTTCCTACTCAATTTATGAATGTTTGGAAAGAATTTACATAATTGCTTGATTGATTTCAGAGCATTGTGCAATGTCATGCCCTTGTCAATTTGTCAAAAACAAGGAATGGTACCCTAGATAACCAAAAAGGTAGTGATACAACTAGATAAGATGAAAGTCAAAGTAATCAGCATGCTCAAAGACGTACATATTCAATTGGTTGCAGATCCAAGGATACAAGAACACATTGATATACATATAGTGGACATTCCTAAAATCTGTGGAATGTTGTTGATCCAAGAATGGACCAGATGTCTTAGGGTTTGGTTGTCTACAAATTTCACTCAACTATGGCTTCCTTGGAGAGGATTGAACAATTAGATCAAGATAGATGCATAACCAAAACTGAAAAGGATGATTATAGAATACAATGCTCCTAATGAAGTTATGTTCACACAAACTGACTTAGGCACTTATCGGATGGACGACGTCCTCATGTTTCAAATTTGAGAAGGGGAAGATTCAGACCATAGTCCCATCCAGGTCCTCCTAGAGTTACCCTTCAGTGACAACATCTTTAGAAGTTTTATTGACAACACTACAACAAACCTGAGGCATTTGAGATGGTATGCCGATCCCAACATCTTGTTACTACCAGGATACTACTAGTTACACCAAGAAATCCATTCAGAGTTCACATGCCCTAGATCCCAGGAGGCACTGTCACAAATATTAGCCCAGATAGCCCTACCAAAGGAGGTACAAGAAGCACATGCGATGGAAGAAGGATTTAAGGTGGCAGATGAGAGTGACCCCATGCCAAAGGAAGAAAGACCAGCCAATCTAAGTAAAGATAATGAGTCAGGCTCATACAAAAAAATCCCTTCCCTAAACATACTTAGTGACTGGAGCACTTCGGATGATGGAGCCTGTCCACCCTACAAGGGGTTACTAAAGGATGAAAACCTTAAAGGTGCAAAAATATCTGAACCCAAATGTATCTAAAGGACAGTGGAAGGAGAATCAATTTCCTTAGATAGTGATGGAGGGAAGGATCGAAGGACCAAAACTACGAGTTTCACCAAAAAGGCCCCCACCAAGTCCAGCCTTGCTGGGAAACAACGGATTTGAAAATTATGCTTCGATGGCTGCAAATGTGAACAAGGATCAGGCATGGGGATCAAAATCATTATCTTGAGAGGTAAGTCTTCTTACACTGCATACAGATTATAATTTTGAGCACTAACAATATTGTAGAGTACGAAGCACTGATCTGCGGACTCCTCCTAGCCCACAAGAAAGGAATAAAGGCCCTGACAGTGGAAGGAGATTCATAATTGGTCATCAAGCAAGTCTGCAGTCAATATTCTTGCAATGATAAGAGGCTCTCAACCTACCAATATAGGGCATGATATTTGATCAATGACTTTGAAGCCTTCAACATCCAATCTATCCCATGGAGAAAGAACGTTATCAATTACACCCTAGCTGTATCCGCTGGTTCACTACATCCTATGGAGAAGTCCAAGTTAAAGAATTCTTTTAGTTGAACTCATCACAACATCAACCATCCTTGATAACATCACTAATTTCCAAGTCTTCCAAGATGATCAACACATCCTTGAGTTCATCATGTGCACGGGTGTGTTTGAAAAACACATCATAAATGAAAGGAAGGAAGAAGAAGGACCTCAAAGACCATGGAATTATAAAACTAAGGACCAATGCTATACCAAAGGAGATGGTAGAATTGGAAAGGATGTTTGATAGTGATGGGACTACCATAAAGAGATGCCCAAACATAACTCCCAACGGAAAAGAGTGTGAGACATACAACCTCAACACAGAGAAAGAACCAAGAGAGGTACACATCGGCAAAGTGGGTACCAAAGAAGAAAATGAGAAAATGGTCCAACTCCTCACCGAATATTGAGATGTTATAGCCTGAAGTTATGTAGGATTAAAGACATATGATACCTCAGTCATAGTACACAACATCCCCCTGAAATTGGACTCCAAACCCTTTAGACAACACCAAAGGACTGTGAACCCTACTATGGAGCCCTTTATTCAAAAGGAGGTCCAGAAGTTACTAGATGCTAGAATCATTTTTCCAGTTCAACATTCCACGTGGGTCACAAACTTGGTGCCTGTAAGAAAGAAGACCGGTGAGATCAGGTTATGCATGTACTTCTGGAACCTGAATAAATCCTCCCAAAAGGACAAATACCCACTACTATTTGTCAATGAAGTATTATGGATAGTCAACGGACCCAAAATGATTTCCTTCCTGGATGGTTACTTAGGATACAATCAAGTAATGGTGTAGGAAGAGGACAGGTTGAAGACAACATTTACAAAAAAAAGAGGAACCTTCACCTACTGATGGATGTCCTTCGGTCTGATAAATGTTGGGGCCACTTTCCAAAGGGAAATGGACATAGCCTTCAAAGGGTTAGTTGAGAAGTGTATTATCATTTACATGGATGACCTCATAGTCTTTTTGAAACAAAGAGATGATCACATAGATGACCTCAGAAAATGTCTGCAAAGGTGTAGGAAATATTGGACCTCTCTCAACCTGAAGAAGTGCATGTTTAGAGTAACTGAAGGGAAGCTGTTGGGACACATCATTTTAGAGGATGGGATAGTCATAGACCCTGAGAGGGTGGAAGCTATCCTAAAGTTGACTCTGCCCCATAGCCACAAAGAGTTGAAATATTTATTTGGGAAGATTAACTTCATAAGGAAGTTCATCAGTGGCTTCGCAGAGATAGTAAAGCCATTGAATGACATGCTCAAAAAGGATTCCAAGATCAAATGGACCATCCAAGTAAAGAAATATTTTGAGGAAATAAAAAGCGCCTTCTCCACGGTCCCATTCCTTGTCAGTCTCAACTATGCCCTACCCTTCAAGGTCTATTATTTTGCATCCAAGCACTCATGCATAGGAATCCTAATGCAGAAGAAGGACAGTGAAGATGAAAGACCTATAGCCTTTACAAGTTTCCCTTTTAAGGATGCTGAGATCAGGTACCCCAACTTGGACAAACATTCTTTTTCCCTTGTCAAAGAAGTAAAGAAATTCTGACACTACATCTTGAGAAGCAAGGTCTTTGGAATAGTCCCTAACGTAGCTGTCAAGTCTCTTTTAATGTGGAATGAGTTGGGAGAATGGAGAGGAAAATGAATGGCAATCCTCTAAGAGTTTGACCTAGAGATCCAGCCGATGAAATTAGTGAGAGGTCAAGGCCTAAAAAAGTTGATCTCCAAAGTTGAATAATGTCTAGTGTGTCAGACCTACACCAATCAAGGTGTGATTACCGACATATGGTACCAAGATATAGTTTACTACATGCTACAAAACTGCTGCCCAAAGGGGATGAATGGTTCACAAAGAAGAGCTCTAAAAATCAAAATCAGCTCGTACATGCTAAAGAATGGCCAATTGTATAAACACAATTATGAGGGTTTGTACCTCAGGTGTTTGGATAGGCTGGAGGAAAAACACATCCTTGAATATTTTCATGACAAATATGGGACAGGGCACGGTTCAGCTGAGGCAATTGCCCACCAAATCCTGAGAGAAGGATATTTCTATCTAACAATATTCAAAGACACTTGTGAGCACATGAGATCATGCCACACTTTCTAAACAAGTGCAACCCGAGATAGAAATCTGGCAATGCCCCTACAACTAGTATATGAGGCACTTCCGCTTGCCCAATGGGGCTTAGATATTTTTGGAGTGATTAAACCCCCTTCGTCTGTAGGACACAAGTTTATTCTAAAAGCCACCGATTACTGCACACATTGGACGGAGGCTCAAGCACTAAAAAGCTACACCACGGAGGTCGTAACCAAGTTTCTAGAGGAGCGCATCATCACTAGGTTTGGAATGCCATTTTATCTAGTATGTGAAAATGCTCCCTATTTCTCCTCCACATCGCTCACATAATGGGCCTTTGAAAACTAGGTAATCCTAAAATTCTCCTCTAATTATTATCCACAAGGCAACAAAGTAGTAGAGTCTACAAATAAGAATTTTACAATAGTGATCAAACACCTCCTCGATGATAACCCCTGGGATTGGTACACACAACTGAAATATGCCCAATGGACCGAACGGTTAAGGATCAAGAATGCTTTGGGGACATCCCCATACCAACTATTCTATGGATTGCAACCGGTCTTCCCTATGAATTTGAAAATCCCAATTTTGAGATTTATGGACCAGTACGTGGGAGGTGAAGATCGAGTGCAAGTTAGGCTCATAAATATCCTTAAGTTGGAGGAGAAATGAACATTGGCCCTAGAGAATGTATCAAAGCACCAGGCCATCATCAAGAGGTGGTTTGACAAGAGAGCCACCATTAAAGCATTTAGGATCTCTAACCATGTTCTTATGTGGGATAAGGCAAAAGAAAAGCCGGACAACCACACCAAGTTCCAAAAATTGTGGACATGCCCTTATAAGATCTCAGAGATCCTGGGGGAAACCACCTTTAGGATAAGAACTTTAAATGGAGATTTAACCCCATTTCCAGTCAATGGTAAATTCCTCAAACATTATTTTAGATCCTAAGAGGGACTGCCTTCTATCCCTTGTATGATAATCCTTTTGTTTTTCTTTGTTTTCTTTTGGGTCATCCCCACCGTCAGTCCCTTCTTTTGTCTGCGATCTTTCTTCCTTTTGTCAGGGCTCATTTTTCTTTGGGTCAAGTGTGTCATGGATTCATTCCAAGTGGTTCCTAAGTAGGAGCAGAGGTATTTCTTAGTCAATCTTCTCCAAGGAAACATACATCACAAAGAACAATCCAAAAGACAAAGTGGTAACATCTATCATTGGTAGAAAAGAAGAAGTTGAAAGCTCAGTCATCTTAAATCACCAAAAAAATTAAGAAATGGCACCCAAGAATGGTGGTATCTCAAGCATTTGTTAGTTGTGACCATCATTAGTGCATGGATTTGGGCACCCATCGATCCCAGAACTCAAGTCTGAATGAATGCAAAGGCAGTGGCAAAAGGAAAGAAGAGAAAATTCGAAGAAATAAAATAAGAACACACTAAAAGAAAAGTGGCTCGAAGAGGTCACAAGTGTGGAATTTAGGTAGCACAGCCTAATCACTACTCAGATCAATCAAAAAATAAAATATGGACCTGAACACCTGGAATAAACATACATCCAAGAAGGAAATGTTTTATGTACCCAGAAAAGGATGAGAATCATTATCCAAAGAACAAGAAATCTCAAGTGAAATGTTATAGCCTAGCAAACAGAGCGGACTAGGGTGACTGTGATAATCTCTACCGGGGCTATGAATGCCAAAATGGAAGTAGATAAAGGTTATGCTTGGGATTTGGGGAAAAATTTGTCAGGGCTATGAATGCTTGACTGGCAGCAAAGCTCTTTCTAGGAAGCCCTAGTTTACATGGTGAAGGTTGGGAACAACTGACGAACGTTCGGGTTACCGCAATCAAAGGTCAAAGAATGAACACACACTAGGGAGACTAGAAGAGACTTTAGAATTGGAAGTCATTGAAATATTATTCTAATTAAGTAAAAAATAGGTTTTACAAGGACCCAAAACCTTTAAACAAAGTAATACAAATATTCAGAGAAAGTACAACAACAACTGTGCAGAGGCACCAAAAAAAGATAGCCGACAAAAAAAGCTAGTAGACAAACTAGCTAGCAACAGTCCCAAAGATAAACATAATAAATAGGGACAACATAAAAATAGGGAGGGCCCAGGAAAAGAAAGCTACATGCCATCAACCATTTCTTGGGCTTGAATCACCATAACCTCTATCTGATTGATAGTATTTTTGAGGTCACCTTTGTCCTTCTCTTTTTCCTCCCTTGGGCTCGCCTTTTTGGTGCTAGCTCTAGTGCGGGTTCCTGGGACAGCTAGATCCTTGATAGCATGGCTATCCTTATTGCCAGTATCTTGCTCCAACTTCTCCATTAAGCTCTTGGCCTGCCCTATATAAGCTTTTAGAATCTTCAAAGATTGATCCCCAATCTTACGAAATATGTCCTCTAGCTTATCCACCTTGGCTTTCAGGTTCTTTATCTGCCTTACACTTTCATCTTCAGCAGCTCTATCCTCAAAATCCTTGAGCTTCTTTTCCATATTGCTGACTCTGTTCACCAAATCAACCTATGCTTCTAAATTTTTGACAGCCTCTTTCATTTTCCCCAGACACTCAACAATAAATTTCTCCCCAATACCAACACATTTTAAAATATTCATTTCCCCCCTCATACCCTTAATTTGATTCTTCAGGTCAACATTATCACCTAAAATTTTGCTAATTAGACCAAAAAAATCAGTAATGCACGCTTTACCATTGTCTAAATCCTCAGGTTCCAAAGTATTACGTATGTCATCATTGTGATGGGTTTCCTCCTTCCCAATGTTTTTATTTTCAAGGCCCTTCCTAGAATCCTCCTTCACCATTTCTTCCTCCTTCTGCTCTTTATTCTTCTTGCTCTCAATGGGGTTAGTATCATCCTTACCCTCATCCTTCTTGTCTTCCTCCTCATCTGAGGAAAGCATGATTTTCTACTTGCTGGGATTTTTCCCTTTGCGGGTTTTAATATCTCCCCTCTTTCTTTTCTTAACCCTAGTTTTGGGTTTAGTCCGCTTATCTTCATCCTCGGTCTCCTTTTTAGTCTTTTTTTCCTCCATCAGAGTCATCTTCTTAGTCTTAGGGTTAATTTTACCCTTTTTCTTTTTTCTGTCACTTCCTTCAGAGCTCTCATCCTCCGTATCCTTCTCAGTATCAGAGATTTTGATGTGGATTTCTTTTAGGCTTTTCGAGGAAGAAGACCCCCTTTTTATTCCCTTCTTAGGGGTTTTATATCCTTTTTTCTCCTCTCCCTCATCCTCTGTATCTTCTTCATACATACTTTCCTCCTAATCTCCTTCTGTTTCTTCCTCATCTTTCTGCGTCCTTTTAACCAGAGGTCTCTCAACCTTCTTGGGCTTAAGAACTTCACAAACTAACACCATAAGCCCCTAGTGTGAGGCATGATCCTCCTTAGGTTTTGTCTACATGCTAGTTGATGACATTATTTTTCCATTAGTATACTCACTGAAAAACATAGACAAAAAGCATTACCAGTGAACCACAAGCAGTACCGGTGAAATGCAAGCATACCCGACAGAACAAAGATTTTAAGAAAAATGCTAAGTATAAAAGTGACAAGTATCACCGACAATCACAAGCATCACCGACGACCACAAAGCATAACCAGCGACATAGTTTTTAGAACATACCTAACAAGGAACATAAAAGGCATACCTAACGAAAAGTTTAAAGAAGGAACACTGACAACCAAGAAGACCGACCATCAGATCCGATAGACAGATCAAGAACCTTCAAATTGTGGATCTGAGTTTTACACAACGGATAAAACAATGCAATTCTATTTATAGAGTTTTATTTTGTTTTAAATCATAATTTGATGGTCATGCAAGCTTTATGTAAATGCTTTAAAGCATCCTAACGGATCTAAAGCATACCTAACTAAAGATCAAGGTCAAGTTGTAAACCTTGAATCTAGAGTTAACTCGCGATGCATGAATCAAGAATTAAGCCTAGAATAGTATAAATAGATGTTCATACTCAATTGTGATTACTAATATGAATTCCCTTTGTTGATAGCTACCAAGAACATCTAAGGAGCAGAAGGCAAAATTTATGCAAAGATCAGAAACAGAGTATATCAGTTTTAAAGAACACACAGAGGCTACCGATAAGCAGATAAAGGTATTATTCAATCATGGAAGGATTATTACTAATATGTATGAAGATTTATAGGATCTATTATCAGCAATTGAAGATTGCATTTATCATTAGATCAAAGACTTGTGTAGTTTCATTCTAACAAGTGCATCACATCTAAAATTCTTTTGTAGAAGGTGGACTTAACCGTTCTTTCCAAATCTCTTAACAGAGTGCACACTTAATAGTGTTGCTAAAGCTTCAAATGAAGTAGATCTTAATAGGTCTCCACTATAATACTCCTAACAGGGTAGGTCATCAGAAGTGACCAATTGTAAAGTCTTAACCGACTTCTTCTTATCTGCAGATAGTGAAGTTTTGTGGGTAACAATCCCCACCGCAGTTTTTACTTCCTTAACAGGAGTTTTCTGCGATATCATATCTTGTGTCATGTGTTATCTATTTTCATGAATGTTTCTATTATTGTTACATATAAAAGGAATGTATGATATGATTTCATATGCATAAAGAAAGATGAACTGCTAGATAAGATTAATTACAAAATGATGACTAAGGGTTAATGGGCTAACCAAGAAAATTTTTGGACGTACTGATTCATCCCTCCCCTCTCAGTACATCAGCTCAATATAATTCCAACAATTGGTATCAGAGCTAAGTCTCTCTCTTGAAAATCTTAAAGACTTGAGAGAAAAGATCAGAGCAAATGGATAAGTTAAGAATGGACATGACTATTGAGAATGAGCAGTTACAAATGAAAATAAAATTTGAGCAGTATAAGGAGGTGAAGATAAAATTGAGAAAACTTCTTGATGAAAGACAGATTATGGCAACTAGCTGAATGAGAAAGACTACAAAGAAATGGAAATACAAGAGTACTTTCAAACAAAAAAATCATCATTGAGCAAAGCTTCAAATGCATCAGTTGAAGAAATTACAAGTATGCAAGAGATCAATCTACATCTGACAGATCAAATCAAGATGCTACAAATTGGTCAAGAAACTCAAATGGTAAAAATGATGGATGTCATGAATGATGCAAGAAAAGCTGAAAATGAAAGGATAGTAGCATTGATGATAGGAGGAAAATTATAGAGAAACTACAAGAGAAAGAATCATAAATTCTAAGACTCACTGAGCATCACCATGAGGTCACCAACTAGATTATTCTTATGAATCAAGAAGCAAACAGATTAAATACATAACTCATTGAAATAATATAGATCATAGGTGAGCTAAGAGAAGAGAACGAGAAATTAAAGCATGAAATCAAAGTCCAGAATCAACACAATGAATTGATCAAAAAGGCAGAGGACAACAACAGAAGGATGGATGATTTTCTTGATGGACAAAGAAGAGTCAACAACTACACAAGATTATGGTACAACAAGAATGGTGAATCCTCAAATCAATCTGATAAGAGGAGTGCTTTCACAACCCCAAGATCCAAGAAGCTATCATGCAATCACTGTAGAAAACCAGGCCACACCTCAAACATCTGCAGAAGCAAAATGAAAGGTATTTCTCAAGCATAATCTACTTTT
This sequence comes from Thuja plicata, assembly GCA_018584345.1. NCBI lineage: Eukaryota > Viridiplantae > Streptophyta > Pinopsida > Cupressales > Cupressaceae > Thuja > Thuja plicata. The sequence goes on along the minus strand of MU225611.1, from coordinate 420,204 downwards.
ATTGGTAATTGTTATAAATGTCAAAAGAAAGGACACAAGGCACATGAGTGCAAATCCAAAGCGATGAATCCAAAGAGAAAAACTTATATGGACAAGTACTGTCCTACATGCAAGATGAATGGGAATACACATAAGGAATGCTTAAAAAATAATAACAAGGCATGGAATCCAAAGGAGAATGATAAAAGCTACAAACCAGCAAGAGCAGGTAACTCATATGTTTGGGACTATAACACATGGGTAAATTACACAACATGTGGAAGGTTTGGTCATATTGCTGCCAACTGTATGAGAAATTGGATCAGAAGGTCAAGAGGATGGACCAATCCAGGTATGGCATGTTTGCACTATCATAAGGTTGGACATGTGATAAAATATTGCAAATACCGACTGACAGACACAAATACTCATCCCAATGGAAATACCATTGATGACATCAAAAGAATGAGAAAAAAGATGTGGGTAAAAGCCACAAACACTGAAGGTGCTAGTACAAGCATTGCAAATGATGACACTCCATCCACTAGATCCGGTGACATCACTACATCTAACTAGATTGCACAAGTAAGTATGGAATTGCATTATCAAAATTTTTACTATGCATCGGTTCCATTATACATAGTCCATATTGTAATATTAGCATAAATAAAGATGCAATACATTGTTAAGTACTAAACTATTGAAAAGCAACCATCGGTTATTGGGCACAATATACATCGGTGAACACACACAGAAAAGTTAGTAAGACTTATCGAAATGTATCAGTCATTACACAAGCTAAGTGTAACCCAACGAGTATCGATAAACACTGAATGACAAAAGCAATCTTCATAAACCGATGAGTCGATAAGCATTAATAACAACTTAGGGCACCAAAAAGAATAAAATCTCGATCGGCAAGCTCATTTTTGCACCCACAATTTTTGAGTAGAGCAGAGCGATTTTCATGCAGTTTGAGAAGTGACCCAGCAGAAGGAATTCATAGAGCATTCAGATTCAAAGGAAATCACAGACATTTAGTAAGTTAATCCACTCACCGATAGAACTATTTTGATTTACGAAAAGCCCTAAAAATCAAATACAATGGCATCAACGTCTAGGGTAGAGAAAGTCAAGGTCAATAAGAAGAAACCTTTCAGACTTGTTAGTAGAGGGGCATGTGCTGAACCAAAATATAAGTTACATCCTGAGATAGCCTCTCAACCAGATGATTCTGGAGCATCCTCCTGAATCCCAGCTAGGGTTTTATTGGTCAAGGATGTTAGGTCCTATATTCACTATAAGATCTTAGAGATAGGAGATCTGGACCTTGATAATGCCCATGTGACACTTTGTGATGAAGGTGGAAAGCTCAAAGAAGAGCATAAACACTTGGAAGTTAAGGGACTAACAAATGCACTTCATTTTCTAAGGGTTTTCAAAATAGAGTGGATCAAAATTTTTCTAAGCAGAGTCCATGACAACACTCTATGGCTGAACAAACCTGTTGATGAGGTTTTACTGATCAGGTCCACCAATAGTCATAAGTTGTCACCAGGTACCGGGGGTACCGGCCAACTCCGCCTGCAAAGGCTATCTGGGGAAGTTAGATTCCCC
>MU225611.1:404620-418444 GCA_018584345.1 Thuja plicata | reverse complement strand
AAAAGATCTTGCAGGGTCAGAAGTACTTCATCTATCTATAGTTATGTTTAAACATTCAAAACATCGATAATGCTCTGATATACTACACTAAATACCAAAGAAATACACAACCATCAGTTTGTATTTTGTCAGTAGCAAGGGGAAAGAGGTCGTTAAGCTACTTAAAATATCAGGGCAGAAGACATAAGGAACATAAAACATAAAATACCATTCACTCAGAAGTTTGAATGCCAACAACATCATTGCAAAGAACTCTCCCTTCTTCATTAATATTTCTTCCAGCAAACACTGGTGCGTGATACAATGGCGGCTTCAGGGGAGCATCTGACTATTAGAAGGTGAAATAATGGAGCATTGAGCTCTGCAACCGAAATGAAAATATTTCTTTTCTATTACTGTGGACAACAAAATCATCAATTTTTTCGACCCTTGGAAATGGGCCGGACTTACTATTTATACACATTTTCATCTAACCCTAACCCTAACCCTATTTTACATTACACTGCAATAAAATATAATATACAGGGGCTGGTACTACCTGTGCCACCCTGCAAAAGACCTTGAGATGAAATAGGCCTGACGTGTCAGAAGAATAAGACAAGAAGGTATAGCAGAGGAATTAGCCTCGAGAAGAGAGCCATGAAAGAGAAGGAAGAACTAAGATCCCTGGGGATCAAGGCTACATGCCTCATAAATGGGAAATGCAGCGCCCTGTCTCCAATGTGCCAGGTGTATATTTGAAGCTGCACCTCGAGAAGACCATTTGTCAGAAAACTGACTACTGATCTAGTGTTCCTCGATGTAGCCAACTACCTTATGACAGTATTTATTAACCGCTTCTAAAAGTGACCGGTCGTCCTCAGGGACCAGGAAACGGATCACTTGAAAGAATATAAAATTTAGGATCCAGGATTCCAGGATCCGGGAACTTACGTCCTGAAAGAATAAAGAACACAAAATGCTTGGGTTTTCCCTGGCCTCCAAAGAAATTTTATTGTTGCTTGTTTTCATTGAAAGTTTGGAGAAGGTGAGAGATTCCATCCTCATCAATTTCTCTAAGGCCAGACCATCGGTACTTAGTCACCTTAATTTGTTCCCCTAGCTTCAAAACATTATTCTTGAACTCATCGACCATTTTTGCTGCATCATGACCACTAAGGACCATGCAAGTTATCCCTATCATTTGAGTCCCATCTAGTCCCTCTAGGGATTGATATTTGGACTCCATCAATTCATCAAACTTCCCCAAAATGTATTCCTCCAGAGTGCATGTGTCAGTGCTGAATGGGTCAGCTCCGGAGACCTTTGCGACAAATGCCTTGTACATATCTGAAGAATATTGTACTGTGTTGAGTTTATCATGCAGAGCCCCTACCAGTTGCTTGAGTACCCCTAATGTGAGGTTAAGTCTAGAGTGTTGGGTCCTCACAAAGTCAAATGATTCTTCTCCTAGAATCCCAGATTCGAAGACCATCTCTTCCCCAAGGCTGAGGAGTTCCTCCAGTTCTACCTTCCATGCCTTGTAGTTTTCCATGTCACCCTCCCATATATTAAGGATGGTCTCTTCCTGATGTAGAACGTGTCATGCCGCATATAAATCTGGGAGGGTGGATATTAGGAAATGCCAGGTGTTTCCTATTTGCAGAGCGACCCACTCATCGACCGCTTGCACCTTCTTTTTCATTGCTCACAGGGAGTCAATGTCGCTCTATGGTAATGGTGCATCAAACATGGAGGCCTCTAGAGGAATGGCACTAATAGGCCTGGCCAGCTCAGTAAGAAATCCCACAAGGTTCACTATCTTTTTTTTTTTTCTGCTTTGAGCCTTTGGGCCTCCTTTTCGTATTGGGCTTCCACTGCTATGGTCACCTCTTTTAACAGGTTTACTTCACCCTATTTACCTCTTTTTCCCAGTGATATCTCTGTGATATCATAATCTCTGGCCTTGGCCGCCGCCTCATCGACGTCTGGGGGAGGTGTTGCAACAATGGCAACTGTTTCTCCTCCCGGCCCAGTTTGAAGAGTATGAACTGTCCAGGATTTCTTGGCCTTTGGTGGGCCCTGGACTTGAGCCATCATTTCAACTATGGAGAGGTGAGCTCTAGGGGTGGGTGGGGATTTTCTCTTCTTTCTTTCAACTAACCACTAAGGCGGCAGGGGTGGCTTATTCACCAAAGTCTATTCTTTCAGTTATTTCCTAGTGTCCTATTGCTGTTCCTCCTCAGTGGTGTGAGTCTCACCCACCCCTTTATCTTTATCTTGGACTTAATCAGGACCATTTCCCCCAGTGACATTTATCTCTTCTTCCTTGTCCTCTGTATCTTCAGCTTCGTCAGGGCCTTCATTGGCTGTGCCGGGGGTGTCCTCCTCTCATTGTTCTTGCTCTTCAGCCTCGATCACCGGGATCTCTTCTTCTTCTGATACATCCTTTGGAAATAGGGGAGGTATTGGGCCAAGATTTAGTGTTTGTGCCACGGTTATTACCTGCCCAAAGGTTGCTCCGGGGAGTGGCGCTTGGAATGTGGTGGCTAAGGTTATGGTTGCTCCTGTAGGTCTAGTTCCCTTAGCAGATGCCGCTTGTTCACTCTTCTTTTGTTGGTCCATCCCCATATCTTGCATCTCTGAAACTTCAGAGGTAGTTTCCCACTCTATTTCCTTTTGTTCTTCCATTTGCTCTTCCTGCTCCTATGCAGTTCTTTGTTCCTCAGCTTCCTCTTCTACTAGGACTTCTTCCGTCTGTTCGATGTCCCCCTGTAAGTTACCGAACTCGTCGGTTGCAAAAACATTATCAAACTCATCCAGCGGAGGATGGTTGGCTGGGACATCGGTAAATTCTACTTCCTTCTCCGGCTTGAGGGAGTCGGAAGAAAGGATTTCAACTTGTGGAGTCTGGGGTATCCCTAACTCCAGCTCTTTTTTGGGCTTTGGGTCAAGCCTCCTCCTTCTCTGGGTAATCAAGGGTGGGCTTGCATCCCTTACTGCTGCTTGCTCTGCCAGATCCACCCCTATTGCCTTAACCATCAAGGCTGCTAGTGAAGGGGAGGATGGAGGATGAATAGGTCTGACCATTGACACCGGGGTTGCTAGGCGTGTGATTAGCTTCTCCCTCATTTTCTGGGAGGCTACTACCAATTGCCTTATTTTCTCTTTAATACGGAATTCCTACACAGTGGGAGTTGTGTCTATCCCTTTTCCTTTATCTACTCTTTGTGAGGAAGTCCCGGCCCCCGGAGTTAACTTGTGTACCGGCTGGGCCACCCGACGGACACTTCTGGGGCACACCTTTTTGAAGAAGAGGTGGCTACATTCAAAAATTTTGTGAGTGAACTCTTCTATTGTGGGCCCTTCTTGTGCATCCCAGTTCACTGGTGGAAGGGCCAACCTATTGATCCCCTTTTCCTTGTACTAGGGATCGACCATGGAGTCGATATCTGAAAAGTCCTTTGGGAATCTCTGGAGCTTCAATCTCTCCATCATCCCTACGGTCATCCTGACAGAATGCCACCCCTGGACATCCACATCATCCTGGAAATCCTCCTAGAAATCCTCCATATGATATTGGTGGGGCTCTGATGCCCGGGGAAGTGCCACTACAATCTTGCCATGCGGATCAAAATACTTCCGCGCCAAGTAGAATTCTGCCAAGTTATAGCTTTTTAGTTCGTTGTCCGCTTCTTTGGTGGCGGTTAGACTACATGAATAATTCCCAAAAGTGATTGGGAATGGAATATTAGTTACCTTCTTCAGGGCGTAGAAGGCATGCAGCTCCATTATCTACCTGCAATACTCTAGGAGGACTATCTTGTCCCCGTAGTGTTTGGACAACAAGTAGGGTTTCCCGGAGAAGCCGGTCTGTTAAAATAATAACAGAAATACAGAGAGAAACAAGAAATGTTTAATTCAATGAGTAGGAGATAGGAGATTTACCATGAATTAGCACAAAACAAGGAGCATTCACCGAAGAAAAAACAACAAGGAGACAAGATTTTGGAAGGGGGAAAAGCATGAAAAAACCCCCGTGAATAAGTATGAATGGGAAAATTGCCAAGAATGAGAGAGAGAGAGAGAGCCAAGCTCATACAAAATGAGTCACTTGAAGTGACGAAGTGCTACAACTAGTGCTTAAACTAAAGAAATGAGAAGAAAATATCTCTTAAGTAGAGATGGAAGAAGGAGTTGAAGTGTAACTCCCATGTGCATGTGAGCCACATTCATAAAGTGTGTGCCACTTGTGATATTTCCTCTTAGGGAGGAATCTAAGGGATACCTTGGTTTATCCCAATTAGATAATACAACCAAGGGATTACAAATTACATAAAATGAAACACCTACTTACATAATGCAAGTAAAGATTAATTTCTAACACCCCCCTTTAATCTTTACTTGGGGTTTTACAAAAAAATGCAACTTGATTTTCTCGTAGTAGAGGAGATAAATTTTGTTGGCTTCACTTTGTGTTAATAGGAGGTGATGGTGAATAGATATATGTTTCATTCTTGAAATAGGAGTCCTTTGAGTGTTGCAATACATAGGTTTGGGTGTTTGCGGAGATAGGCCCAAATGTTCAAGTACACGTTGAGATTGATCATAGTTTCTTCTCCAAGAAATATCACCTAAAAAAGGATAATAACCACAAGTGGATCTCCCATAATTGGGATCCCCCTTTAGATATGCATCAGTAAAATCTGATAAAGTAAAAATAGATTGAGAATCATTAAATACATCATTCATTTCATAAAGAGATTTTGTAAACCAAATAGAATCATCACTAGATGCATAATCTAAAGTAGATCTAGTATAATCACCATCAATAATATTATCATTATCAGAATGAGGAAGATTAGAGTTTAGAGAAGGAGGTTGGTCCTCCATATTAACCATGTGAGTGTCACAAAATTCATAATCCACTTTGGAGCAAATAGGAACATCATCTATAAAGTCACAATGCGGTGTAGAGTTTTGGTGAGTTTGAAATGTGGTCTCCAATACGTGCCAAGCCTGATGAGCCTCAATACAATCGACAATAAGGTGATATAAATCTAGATGTAATGAGAATCCAATGAGACCAAACACTTCCTCATCGTTAAACTGCCAGGCATCCTGGTCAACCTGAGGAGCGGTGGATGTCGGTTTCAAGAATGGTGAAGTCACAGTATCCGAAAGGTGTCTAGTTTTTAGAAAATCAAGCATGTGCGGCCTCCAAATAGTATAATTGGAATTTGTAAGTTTAAGATCTAGCATTAGTGTTGACATGATAAATTAACTAAAATAATGTTAAATACAAGTTGCAAGATATGATGAAGAATCCAAAAAACTAATTTAATGAGATTAGTAAATATCAGTATGCTAGAAATATTAAATATACAAATAAATTTAAATTTTTGTTAAAGTGATGAAACAAATTTTAATGACAATTAAATAAGAAATTAACAATTGAATTAAGTTTATGTAGATAAACTAGAAGAGGGTTTAAAATGATATAGAAAGATATTAAGCAGAAAAAAAGTATAACAATTAAATTTTTTTTATGATAAACAATTTAACAAATTTGGTTATAAAGGATTAAATTTGAATAAATTGATAAATACCGAAATTTTTTTTTTCGTTAAATAAAATTTTAAAATTAATTTTAAAGATTAAACTCAGATTTTAGAATAAAATTTGAAAAATTAAATCATTAAACAAATATGATAAATATAAGAATGGAATGATTAAAAAAATAGATTCTCCCTGCAAAAAGGTTAGAATAATAATAGTATAGCTGTAGATAATAATGATGAAGAAACGAAAAAAAACATAAAATGATAGAAGTGAAATGATTTAAGAAAAAAAATGATAAAGAATCTGAAATGATATGATTATAACCTGCATGAACCTACAATAAAAAATGTTAGAATAAGAAATAGCCTGGAGATATTAAAGAAACAAATGATGGACTACAACATTAATTATACAGGAAAATTGCAGAGAATAAACTCCTATTTTTAGCGCGAGAAGGAAGGTAACTGCCAAGCAAGAAGAGTAGAAAATTATAAGCAGAATAAAACCCAACGTGGTCTCCAAAACAATGAAATCTCTTAGAAGACCCAGAAATCACATCCAGCAAGAGGCGGTTCGAAGAAAAGATACCTGTCACCAAAGTCCGTCATAGGCACCAATATGCGCATTTCCAATGATGACAAGGAACGTTTGAATGAAGTTATCCAGCATATAGCCCAAGAATTATATAGCGTGTTTTTTTTTCTTCAGTTCTTATGAACACCCTTTTTATGTTGCCAAAAGTTTTATTGACCCGTAAACCAATCTTAGAATCAACTTTTTTAAAGTAACCGGTTACATCAAAGGCGTTCCCCTCTTCAAGAAGGGGCGAGCTAATATTTCAACTCAACTACTGATACCGCTTAATGGAGGATGCAAAATGATCGATACAAACTAATCTTTCCACCATGTCAAAGTTTTTTATTCATGACGATCACCAGTAATAGTTGTTCGGGAAATCAGAAGGCCTCGATTTACAGAGTGAGCAAAACAAGGGTTTGGAAAAGCTGCGAGAGGAGAGGGATGGAATTGTAGTTATTATTTTAACTGTATGCTGTGCAAGGTAGAGTAATAGAGCTGCACCAAGGGTCTCCTCTCAATGTTGTTGCACGAAGATAAAACAAGGAGATGACAATAGCCAAAAAGAGGGGATTAGCAAGACTACGGAAAGTTTTGACTAAGCTGCACAAAGGAAGACTCCTGCGCAAAGAAGAGGAGCAACAAAAGTCTGTAACTTACAACCAAAAGTTGCGCTGAGAAAGGAAGAGTAGAAGGAGTGAAGGAGAGAAAAGTGCTATGAAGCCAGAGAGCAACAAAGAAAGGGAAAATAGGTTGCGAAAATAAAAAGATGGAAAGAAGATCTGAGACTATGTTAAACAAAGCTGAAGGTAAAGGATCTTCTGCTACAAAAAGAATAGGAAACATTAGCTTAAAGAACATAAATATACAAAGTAAGACAAGATATAAAAATATAAAACCTGCAAAAGGAATTAGATATAAGAGAAATTTGATAAAGACAAAGACTTAGCCTGCAGATTGTTAGAAACATAGATTTCTGAGAAATATGGAAAGAACACTAGAGATATATAAAGCTACAGAAGGATATAAAATCAGCACACGATAGATATAACCATCAGATCTGAACCGATAACAGACAGATTTAGGCTCATGCAAAGATCAGTGGAAATGATTTTACACAAATATATACTGTAAAAAATAGATTTGAAATCAATCTGGATAAAATAAAACCATAAAAAACTGATTAGAATGAAAAATAATATACAATAGAGAACCTGCAAGAATGAAGTTAGATTAAAGATATTTAATGCAAAGAGTAAACAGATTAAAGCTCAGATTTTGAAAGGAAGATGAAGAATAGAGCCAAGAATGAAAGTCTTCCAACCTGCACAAAACAAGTCAGTATTGTATCCAGTAGATAAACCAATAATGTATGCAAAAGATAAATCGGGTTTGGCGGTAAACCAGCAAAACCCAAAAAAAATTTCAAATTTTTCTCAACGCTCTCTCAAGAGTCTCTGATATTGGAGTGCTCCAAGATATGGTAGCTCCTTCACCTGTAAACTCAATAGAAGATTAAACCAACCTGCTCTGATACCACGTTAAAATAATAACATAAATACAGAGAGAAATAGGAAATGTTTAATTCAATGAGCAGGAGATAGGAGATTTACCATGAATTAGCACAAAACAAGGAGCATTCACCAAAGAAAGAACAACAAGGAGACAAGATTTTGGAAGGGGGAAAATCATGAAAAAACCCCTGTGAATAAGTATGAATGGGAAAATTGCCAAGAATGAGAGAGAGAGAGAGAGAGCCAAGCTCATACAAAATGAGTCACTTGAAGTGACGAAGTGCTACAAATAGTGCTTAAACTAAAGAAATGAGAAGAAAATATCTCTTAAGTAGAGATGGAAGAAGGAGTTGAAGTGTAACTCCCATGTGCATGTGAGCCACATTCATAAAGTGTGTGCCACTTGTGATATTTCCTCTTAGGGAGGAATCTAAGGGATACCTTGGTTTATCCCAATTAAATAATACAACCAAGGGATTACAAATTACATAAACTGAAACACCTACTTACATAATGCAAGTAAAGATTAATTTCTAACATGGTCACCCTTATATAAGTATGCTGTTGAAATTATATATAATAATGTCCGTAACTCCAGACCAAATTCATCGCCTCTCTGGATAGGTGGTATCCTGCATCCCGGGTGGGTGTGAGCAGGTGGTAGTAAATGAACGCATCGTTTACTCGGCAAAAACTGGGGAAACTAGCCTCCCATTGTATTTGCGGGAAGTGGTCCCAAGGGGCCTTTTGTCCCAGGCTGATTCTGAGCACGCCCTCTGTAAGTAATCCATCAGTATGGGGCCATTATTGTGCCAGGGCCAAGAGGACATAAGAATTCATATAAAACTTCTTCTTCTTGGCCACTTGGAGGAATTGGGAGTCCACATGGTTGGAGATTATGGCAGGCTAGTCAAAATAATCCTCGCCCGTGCTGATACCTAGCAGAAAGTAGTACATCCATCCGGAGAACTCCTAGGCATGTTATTGTCCGAAGACCCGACATAAGGCTATCATCCCCATTTGGATGCTTTCTTTGAATTCGGCTCTGGGGATTTCCAGCTTCATCCTCTTGGGATCCCTCTTTGGGGTCTTTAACCAATGATTGTTCATGTATATACGGGCCATGTCCTCCAACTAAGTGAAATGGGCCAAGGCATCTGACCAGGTGACCATGGTCAGTTTGTCAAATTGGGGGATCCCCAAGCCCCTTTGGAAGGTATTAGGATCAAGGGACACCAAGGGAGTAGGGTACCCTGTTGGTTCCAGGGCCGTGAGCATAACAGCCCAGACAGATGCGTTGTAGTGTGCTGAAAGTGTGAGAATAAGCTCTGGTGACCGCGCAGAGCATGGGAAACAAGCCGCCTTGAGAATCCTAGAGTTTCCAATTTGAATGGAAAAAGGATCTCTAGCCTGACACTGAATGTACATAACTTTGACCAAGCCCTGCATTTCTGGCCATGTTCTGACGCTAGTGTCGGTAATAAGCTAGACCTGGACTCAATCTTTGAGCCCATGATGACTCTATCCTTTACGTATTTCAGACTCAAAGGCATCTTTTCTAGGGCCTTCTCCATTTTGGACCTTACTCCCGCCCTGGTACTTGCCGTAGAAGGTAGTTCTGGACTTCTAGGTGGTGAGGATGCGGATGCTTCAGACATGTTTGAAAGTACTGCTCCAAAAATATACAAGGCAAAGCGACCGTCAGAATGCATTAATCAATAAATACTTTAGGGTCCGGAGATCTTACCATTGCGGTGTTCGCTTCCCCTGAAAAGTTATTTTTGTTCAAAACTCTGGACAATATACATGCACATATCGTGAGCTTAGGAATTTGATTAACCATCTGGGTCCAGGAATTTTATCACATTTGGTAAGAAGGACACAGGATGGATGATGGTAGGAGACCCGGAGCCCGGGGAAGTGACCGTTGGTAGAAGTGTACAAAAGGAAAACTGTCAGACCCACATGGGTGAGTAATAAATGGGAGTTATGGTGATGACGGCGGAGTCAACTGTTCAAATGCACAAAAATTGAAGGCCACTTGGACAGATTTAAATGCTCACATGGGTCATAAATGTGGGTCAGGCTAGTTTTACAGAGGAGAGAGAAAATTGCCTATTTGAAACCGGCCGAGAGCCGAGTTTCAAATAGGTGGTATTCTGCTCAGAATGAGCTTGCGAACAAGAGCCAGTGACATAGGCAGCACGACAAGCTTGCTAAGCTACCTGAAAGGATACACATAGGATATACACTAGAGCTGAAGGATATATACAGCAAATATACACTAAATTTATACATATATACACCACAAAACAAATATCTATAAGAAAATAGGCAAAGTACAGAATATCTACAACTTCCTACACTATATAGAGACTAGATTACACCTACACAGAGGGCGGACAACCCTTTGGCAGAGCTGACCCACCAATGGGTGGAAAACAAGAAAGAAATGAAAGACGAACAAACCAAAAAGGCAAAGGCAACACAAAACCAATGAAACTAGATAGAAGGAAAGCCGAAGGGAGAGGAGGCACCAACCTGAAAACGTAGAAAGGAGAGGAAAAGAAGCCTCTGCAGAAGCTCTACAACAGCTCCAACTGCCAAATGATCACAACCTGCCACCACAAACCACTCACAATCGCTCAGAAATGCTGGAAATGATTAACACTAGATTATCGCTGAATTGCTGCAAATCACTCTGAAATCGCTCTGATTGCTTGAGTGTTTAATCATGGTAATTGTGAAAATGACAAGTAACTTTTATTTATACCCACGGTAAAAAGAAAGCCACCTTTCCATCCACAAACTCAGGACAGATAGACCTTCGAACTCTGGGCCCGGGGATTCCCTGCGATGATATCATCTTAAGGAAAGACAAGATCATGGTGAAGAATACCAGAGTCTGGAGTCCAGCTTTGGACAAAGGATGACCAACTCTGGGACCAGGGTCCCGGAGGCACGAGAAACCAACAAAACAAAGCACAACCACGGGGAAGAAAACCCCAGAGAAAGAAAACAAAAAGAAGACAAAGAAAGAGACAAGGCAAGAGAAAAAAGTAAAACAAAAAAAAAAAGGTGGACCCAACATTTTGCACACAAAATGTAGGACAGGGATGCAGGGCATAACAAAACCTAAGGCTATAACAAAGGATGTTATACATGCCATGACTGGTTATCCAACAACCGACAAACCTCAGGCTCAGAAACATCCACCTCTTGCAGAAGTGGAAAGGTTAACCGGTGCAAAATCAGACAAGAGGGCATTGAAAGTAAATACTATTACTGAAACAGAGCTAAAGTTTAGAGCATGCGTAGTTGGATATAAGATATTCCAAGCTAGCATAATGAACAGTATTTCTAGCACTGCAATGAGCACAACTTATAAGATCATTAAACAGGGGAAGAAGATGGATTTGTCAGAGATCCTATTGAATCAATTTGAGGAGAACATGTGCACCATAAGGACCTCAAGGACAAACACATATAAGTTCAGTTCCCTCATAATGTGTATATTCTTTTACTTTTAAGAGTATTTTCCTTCCATAGGAAAAGTAGCATGGGACACAAGTAGACTGATTACCATGCAAATAAGTGAATTCATTGAATCACTTGGTACATATTTTGACAATGTAAAGTATGAGTATTTCAAAGCAATTAAGGAAATACTACGAGCTAGGAGTAGAATTCCTGAAAGTTTGATAGAGGAATACAGAGAAGATATTTGTTTCATGGTGGATACAGACTTCACCTACATTCAAGCTGTAGTTCCTAGGAAATCATGGCTTGAAAAGCTTGATTATGAAATTAAAATAGGATTAACAAAAGAATGCATTCAGGCATTATTGAATGAACCCGTTGACAACAAAAAACTGATATTTGGTACCTATGAGGAAGCCAAACTAAAGGTTAAATCAACTCTTTTTGTTAACAAGGCTGTAAAGCAGTATAAGAGAATGGTAAAGAATCTGAAGAAGCAATTGAATATATCTTCTGATGGAGAAGAAGAAGAAAAAGAGGGTAAGGAGGAACAACAAAGTAAGGAGGAAGACACCAAGGAACAACTTCCCATCGGCGATACAGTAGAGACAAATGAATCAGAAGAAGAGAAATCTGATTCACCACCTCCTCCTCCAACTAAAAAGGCTAGAACTAGAAGCCAAATAGCACAAGATGCTATTCCCTCTCCCATGGTAAAAGGGAAGGTGTACAAGAGGCAACCTGCACCTACAAAGGCTAAACAAATAGCTAGGGCACCTGCAAAGAGGAGAAAATATGTTCAGACAGATGAAGAATTAGAAGATTCAGCAATGGATGAACCTGACACTGTCAGACTAGCAAAGGTTACATCTCCAACTGAAGACATTGATGACATATGTAAGTCTATTTCTGAATCTAGATCTGTTGGACATCCTAAATTTAGGAAATGGTTAAGGTGGGACATAGTAGAACAAAATAATATTGAAGATGCACTAATTTCTAAGATGTGTCGACACTATTATGTCCCACTGCACTTCACTTCACAAGATGTTCCACAAGAACTATTAGATAAAATATCTTCTAGATTCATTTGCACTCCATGAGGAGAAGAGGATAAGAGAAAGAGTACTGGTATCTCTTATGCCTCTTGAATCAACAAAAGAAGAAATCAATGAAGTCATGGAGAAATATACAAAGAAATTCTCACCAAAAATGAGAGCTTACAAATTTCTTCAATGAAAGCTTATAGAGCTTGAAGAAGACACTCATCAAATATGGAGTGGAATACTAAATCCCGATGAGAAAAACAGTCCTGAAAAGGAACCTATCAACAAAATAGGTAACTCAACAGTTGAGTTAGATAGTGAAGAGGTACAAATCACAGGCCAAAAACAAACTGATGTTATAGATGAGTAATGGTCAATAGATGGTAAAGATGATCAAGTACCAACAACCCCCATCCACATAAACTTGGAGGATGAAGAAGTTACCAAAGAAGAAATGTCAATAAAAGGTAACTTAGATGTTGATATAAATGATGACTCATGGTTAGACAACATTATCGACACCATTACAGGAAAAGACCTTGCAACAGAGATCCAAAAAGATGAAAACATCACTGCTACAAAGGGTAATACTGACAAACAGGACATATCTATTGACACAAAAACTGTCAATATGCCTACAAATATGAATATATTAATAGATGCTATTGATATATAGTCAAGCCAGATTACATCATCTAAGAAAGATGATGATATACCCAAGGATGTGGGTACAAATGAAATCCAAGGTGCATCCAACACTGCTAAGGATATAGACACCGATGAGTAGCAAGATGTATCAAAAGAACAAAGAAAAGAGGCAGATAAAACAATTGATGATACAATGAGAAAGGTTGAAGAGCAAGATAAGAGTGAGGAAGTTAAGAGAAATGAGGAAATAAAATAAAAAGAAGATTCATCTGTTGAAACACCCAAGGTACGCGAGGAGATGTCTTCACCAAACTGACTGGTGAACACTAAACATATACAAAAGGATGCCTCATCCTCTAAACACTCACCAACTAAATAAACCTAGTCATAAGCCTTACAAATGGTGGTACATCAATCTGCCACCTAAAGAAGAAGAAGAAAAAAATAGTAAAGAAGGATATATTGGTTGTGAGACTTGATGAAGTCATTGAAGTTCCAAACAGGGACATTACCACTTTGGACAGTGACAAACTTCAAGAGTTTGGAGTGCTCTGTCAGAGGAAAGCCATACATAACAAGATGATCCAAGAACATAGAGAAAATATGGCACTTGACAAGGCTAAAGAGATACTCCACCAACTGGTTCCTGAAGTGAAAATTGATGAAAATACTTCAGTTACGGAACAAATTGTTGTTCTTACCGACGCTATTACAGAGCAAGGTATGTTAGCACTTTTTCTTGTATCTCAACCTTAAACTGATTATACTTGAATGAAAACTCCTTTTGACAAGAGAAATGCTAATTGCTAAGGACTGGATAAGGTCCTTCTTCATTTTTGAGCTCCACATATGCTCAGGCAAGTTTTACCTCTTAAGATGGCTGTTAACACAATATTTATTGATGTGGACACTGATTTGTCATGTATCTCTATTGAACCAAATTTATAAAATACCTTGTAAATGATCAAGCATAATCATATACAGGATTTAACCATACAAATCATAATCTTAAATATGAC
>MU225611.1:384507-400275 GCA_018584345.1 Thuja plicata | reverse complement strand
GAACTGCAAATCAACCCAAGAAACCTGCATGCATAACTGTCACGAAGTAGAAGCAAAAGACAGAGGAGAAAGAAGCAGCTATGGTGGCCAAAAAGGCAGAGAGTTGAAAACCATGTTGCAAGAATAATCTTCTATTAACAACAATAAAATGATTACAATCTCTATGAAGAAATGAAAACGATGATTCCTTATAAAGGATACCGAAACCCTAAAGGGGAAACTTCTAGGAAATAGAAACTGCCTAAGTGAAACTTAAGCACTAAAGAGTAACTTAATTAATTACTCTAACATATAATTCCAACACTAGTAATGGTGAAATCAAGCGAGATGAGTAGGTAGAATGGAAAACTAACCTTTATTTTGTATTTGAAGTGGTTAAGAGGCATGAAGTGGTGGCCATAGGCCCTAGTGAGCCTACCATCCAGAGTGATGTAGCTAATGAGCATGAACATAACATATCGCCAGTGTCTGGAAATATGCATAGGGTCGTGATAAGAGGTGCCCACCTTCACTAGCCGAGCTCTTTCCTTATATTCCTTAGGAAACTTCTCCCATGCCTTGTCCGAGATAAGCCTATCTCTATAAAATTTAAGCCCTTCCGTCCCCATACTAGTCACCTCCGCAATATCCTCCTTAGTGACTTCCATATACTAGTTGCCAACCATGACTTTCCCATTTTTCCAGGTCTTCGAGAAGATTCTTGTGATAGTGGAGTTGCACCCATGAATCCTCTCTAGGAAAACTGCCAAACCTCCCTCCACCAAAATTTTCCACACATCTTCCCTTTCACTCCATTCATCACAATTTGCAGGTTCCACATGCTTCTTGTTACCTCCCATATCTGCTCTCTGGTTCAGATTATTTCTCTGTAGACAACTTTGCAAATGTTGTTTGAAATATCCTGCCTCTCTTTCATAAAAAAGAAGTGCAGCTAGAAAATGTGCCGCTTTGATCTAATAATTTCCACTAAGTATGTTCTCCTTAGCTGGTAATGATGACAAGTCACTTCCGCCATAAACCAATAATTAAACCTTACCATTTATCATCACTTTTTTTATTACTTCACAAACGGTCATTATTCATTATTAACTACACTTGAGCTGGCGTATCAACATCACCTCCCCATTGAGTCACCACCTCCATTTTACAAGCCATGTTGGTAGCCCAATCAGCCATCCCATTGGTTTCTCGGTAGTTATGTGTCACCATACAATTATCAAAAGAATGAATTAAGGATTTATCCTTTTGCATAATATTGTAAATTGACCACGAAGCAGGGGTAAGAGAATTCAAGAATTTAATAATGTTGAGAGAGTCACCTTCAATCCACACTTTCTTGCATCCTTTTTCCTTAGCCATGATGAGAGCATGAAGGGAAGCAGTGGCCTCAGCATGGTGGTTGGTCTGAAAACCAATAGGGACAACTTTGATACCTTTACAAACCCCATTCTCATCCCTAATGACAATCCCACATCTCACCACCCCTAGGTTGCCTTTCGAGGCCCCATCAAAGTTGACTTTCATCCACCCCCTAGGTGGGAAATCCCACCTAGCATCAACTCTGGTAATGTTTTTATCCATCTTCCTAAAATTCCCTTTTATCTTCCATTTTTGAAGAAAGGCAATATCCTCCTCCAAGATTGGTTCTATAATTCTATCCTTTAAAACAACATTTTCTTTAATAGATCTCTTTATATTGTAAAAAAACTCTTTGGCAGTTGTCTCTTTATTCCTAAAAACTCTTTCATTCCTTTCTCTCAAGATTCCCCAACAAATATAGGGAAGATAAAATTTCCATACTTAACTAACAATATCATTTTTAGAATGATGAATCCAAGAATTAAAAAGACCCTTCAAATTTTCAGGGAAAACCCATTCTATATTAAAAAGAATAAGAAAGTTATCCCATATCACCCTAACAAAAGGGAAATGAATAATCATATGATCAACACTCTCTGCATTCTTCTTGCAAAGGTAACATCTATTCACAATAGTCATCCCTCTTCTCATAAGGTTATCAATAGTTAGGACTTTATTTTGTAAAAGGATCCAGAAAAAAATATTGATCTTAGGAGTAAGATCCTTTATCTAGGCCTTAGCCCAAAAAGGCTCAATCAGATCTTAAAACTCCTTATTATGCACAGAAGAAGTATAAAAAATACCACTCAAAGTATACTTCCAGATAATCCTATCCTCCTCCTCAATCAGGGTGGTAGTTTCTAGAATTTGGTAAAGTTGTCCCATCGAAATGTCAATAACAGTCAAATCTTTCCAGTGATGTCCTTCCCAATAATCCTCCACTTTCCTTCCAAATCTAACCTTACAGAGGTTTTCAAAGTTCTGCCATCTGGGGCAGTCCTTAAGGGGAGCGTGTAAAATCCTTTCATCTTCCCAGAAGAGAACATTCCTACCATTTCCAACTTTCCATCTTATTCCTTTTCTAATGATATCCCTGTTTTTCAGGGCATTCCTCCATATAAAAGATCCACCAGAAATCCTGTCATAATCAGGAAAAGAGAAAATTTAGGGTGGTCCTTATTGTACTTGTTGTCCCAAATTAGGGTCCATTCTCCCTTGGAATTGTAATATCTCTAGATTAATTTAGCCAAGAGATGATTGTTGAGATTTCTGATTCTTCAGAGGCCAAGTTCGCCTTTAATAATAGGTCTACAAACTTTTTCCCAAGCTAAGAGAGCAATCCTCTTCTTTTTCTCCATACCGGTCCATAAGAATGTTTTTTGAATTTTTTCAATAACATCCCAAAACTTCCTAGGAATTTTGAAGATGCTTAAAGCATATAGTGCAAGACCTTGAAGGGTGGCTCTGAGAAGCTGAATCTTGCCCACTTGGCTCAACATAAGTCCTTTCCATCCTGCAAGTTTACTATGATATCTATCAACAAGAGAGCTCCAAAAAGTGTATGGGGGTTCCAAATAGAGAAGCAGTCCAATATAAGTGCCAGGGAGGGTCCCCAAATCACACCCCAGAATCCTCAAGATTCATATCTTCCTCTTCTCTGGAACATTAAAGAGGAACACTAATATTTTTTCCCAATTAATAGTTTGACCAGAAACATTCCCATATTTATTCAGAGATTTCTTAATATAAGTAGCATTTTTAACTGGGGCCTCTCCCATAATAACCAAATCATCAACAAACTATTGGTGAGAGCACACTTGGTTAGTAGAAGAGGGACATAATCCCTTAATTTATCCATCCCTCACTCGGTTTTCCATGAACCTACCCAAGCATTCTACCATAATAATGAAAAGGACAGGAGAAAGGGGATCCCCCTGCCTCAACCCTCTAGTAGATTTGAAGAAAGGGGTGGGAGACCCATTGATCAAAATAGAGAAGGTAGCCGAAGACACAAGCTGAAAGATAAGATCAATACTCTTCTTGTTAAAACCAAAAGCACTCAAGACTTTTAGAAGAAACTCCCAATCCATCCTATCACAGGCTTTAGAAAGATCTAGTTTAAGGATGAGGCCTTCCTTTCTAGACATAACCAGAGAATGCACATTCTCATGGACATAAATTATAGAATCCAAAATTTGTCTTCCCGGCACAAAACCATTTTTTTTCCAAGAGATCAGAGAGGGGAGAATAGATAAATCCTAGAGGTCAGGACTTTAGAGATGATCTTGTATGCCGAATTGTATAAGCTTATAGGCCAAAACTGATCCATTTTATCAGCTCCCTATTTTTTAGGGATTAAGGGAACAAAAGTACCATTTAACTCCTTCAGAAAATTTCTAGACCCAAAATATTCATTGACAACATTCGTCACATCTTTTTCAATTATGTGCCAATACATATGAAAGAAGAACATAGGGTATCCATCTGGTCCCAATGCTTTATCTCCTTCAAAGGAGATGACAACCTTTTTGATTTCAGATTTAGAGGGGATAGAATTAAGAACCAAATTATGATTCTCATTCAGCATATGGGGAATGCATCCCTACAGATCTCTTTGATCCTCCCTATTTAGATCTCTATTTTCTGTTAGGAGATTTTGAAAATAATTTTTAGCTTCCATCCTAATAACCTCTTCATCCTTCGAAGTAGCACCATTGATTTTCAAATGAGAGATTCTGTTAACCTGTCTGTGCTTAAGAGTAGTCATGAAGAAATTCTTGGTATTTCTTTCCCCTTCATTAAGGAAAAACTTTTTGGATCTTTGTCTCCAGAAGGTTTCCTCCTTAGCAATAATATCATGGAGCTCAACCAAATTTTCATTCTCCTATTCTCTAGTAACCCTCACATACCCTTCCTTCTGAATGTAGTCTTGAATGTCCTTCAGAGCCATATTGATATTGGCCTTTGAAGAAAAAATGTTACCAAAAGTATCTTTATTCCACTCTTTAATGTTATCCTTAACATGTTTAAGTTTTTTAGCTAGGATAAACATGGCTCTACCATGGATTTTAATACTCCACCAGTCTTGAATCTTATGCTGAAGTTGAGGGTGCATAGTCCACATTTTCTCAAATTTGAAAGGAAAATTCTTTTTCTTGGAAATAAAATCTACCAGGAAAGTAATAGGGTTATGATCCGATCCAACCCTCAAATGGGAAGATAAAGAGTAGTAGTAATGGGAAAACCAATCATTAGTGATCAAGGCTCTGTCAATTCAAACCTAGATAAGATCTTGTCCACTTCTTCTATTAGTCCAGGTATAGTTAACACCTTTCAAGTCAATATCATGAAGAGAATGGCTATCAGTAAAATCCATCAGATCAAGTCTACTATCCAAATTTTTTAGGCTTCCTCCTTATTTTTCATCTTCTTTTAAGGGAGTATTGAAATATCCCATAGCAAGCCACTCCTCATCATTAAAAATATTTCTTAGGGAGGAAAGCTTATTCCAAAAAGCCTCTCTACCCTTTTTGGAATTAGGGGCATAAATATTAGTTAAAACCCAAGAAGTATTGTCTTTTAGATGCTTAAATCTTATACACATAACACTATTCCCCTGATAAATAATATCCCCTTTAATAACATCACAATTCCAGACAGTAGCAATACCCCCAGAAGCACCCTCTGAGTCACCTCCACAAATATTGCCATTTTTAAATAATCTAAGCTTTTCCACTTTCTATTTCAACATTTTGGTTTCCTAAATTAAGAAAATATCAGGTGTATTATCTCTTATCATATTCCTAACAATATCTTGTTTATGGGGATTATTCAATCCCCTTATGTTCCAAGAAATGATCTTCATACCTTAGTAAAGTATCCCACCTCCATTATAGTGGGCTGGCTTCCATTTGCAATATTCTTATTAGTCTCCTTGGCTCTAAATTTTTGATTCAAAGGGCATCCTAGGGAAGACAACATTCCTCCCAGATCCCCTAATTTTTTACTCCTTGTTTCCATAAATCTATTTTTCTTTCCTTTATCCTTCTTAGTTTTTTTCTTATCCCCATGAATTTTTGTATCACTTTGGATACCTGATAGAGCATGACCTATGTCTTCAGCATCCCCCCATTTAGGATTCTTAACTTCAAAAGATATCTTTCTAATCCCTTGAGGAGATTTATGTAGAATATCTGATGAACCTTGACTAGTTAACCCCTGGAAATCATCCTTCCAGACTTTACCCTGCTCCATTTTTTGGTTTCTATCCTCTGATCCCCTTTCATTCTGATGCTTTTGGACCAAAGGTTGTTCTTTTTCTTCTTATGCTGTTATATCCACTATATCAATAGTCTCTTACTAGTTTTCTTCCAAAATCTCCCCTTCTTCCCTTTGTATTTCTATATTGGTCTTAGGGCTTTCATTACATACCTTACTTTCATAATCCCCACTTAATATCTTGTTGCTACCATCTTGAATTTTTTGCGGGGTTTGACTCCTCATTATTGATGATTTTTCTAAGGGCTCCAAAGGATTTTTCCTCTCCAACTTTCTTCACTCTTCCCACTAGTATCTATTGCTTTGTCATTTTCTGGATAATCTTTGAAGGGCACTTCTTAGCCCAGTGTCCCACCTTCTTGCAATGAAAACACACAAAAGGGACTGACTCATATTCTATTTTCTGTTCCCATGACCCCAGTTTAGAGTGAAAGTTAATTTTTTTTGGCATATCAATATTCTATGTAATACCCACATATATCCTAGCATATGTTAATCTTCTCCTTGAAGCAGTGATAGTATCTATTGACAGGAGCTCCGCAAAAGTATTAGCTATCCCCAAAAAAATTTCCTCTGTCCATTATTCGAGAGGTAGGCCATGGAGATTTATCTAGACTGGAGCTTGTTTGACCTCATCCTCCTTGAAAACTAGATTATGGCTCCATTTCTGGAGAATTAGAGTATTTTTTCCAAACATCCAGGGCCCATTGCACAAATTTTTCATCCTGTCCTCTTCACAGGAGAAGAAGAAGGACATATACCCTTTTGACATAGCAACCACATCAACTTGCCCTTTCAGATCCCATTTCCTACTGGCATAAGCTCTAACCACTTCAATGTTGGGTCTCACCCCCATGAATCTTCCAACCAATGAATTATTAATTCTGGCAATGGTGTGATCAATAATCTGGTCCGGGATATCTAAAGAAAAACTACCCTATGAAGGACTTGATATGTTCTTGACTGGTGGTTTAGAAGACTTTCCAGGCTTGACCCCAAAGAGGGAGGCCCAATTTTTTTTGCACTTCGGCCTGTCTCTTGACATTTTTGAGCTGGCCCCCCGGGTCCCCAGACATGATTCCAACATCGAAATCCTTCCCTTGCTTCACATTGTCAAAAAAATCCTCCATCTTACTATGCCCTACAGTATCTATAGCGTTCGCAACAGTCCCACTCCTGCCCAGATTAAAATTTGAATTTGGGCTCCTATCCACTCTCCTCTCCCCTCCGCCACTCTCCATTCTCATCATTGAAAGATTGTTAACTCATACATTTCTTGGTTTTCATTCTACTACTAAACTATAACCCGAAAGAGTCTTGATGATGAAGAAATTCCTTGGTCATTCCTCCTTTTGTTGGGGCTATTTGTTATGGGTCCACAACACACACCCCATGTTGGTCCTCTGACCATGGGGACCCCCCTTCTTTTTGGTGTGTCTTTTGGTCTTTTGAGTCTGCCCCCTTTCTTTTCCCTTGAAAATCAGTCTCATTACCAACCTATTGGGCCAAGAAGACACCTTTTTTTGGCCTTTTTTCCCTTTCAGCCTTTTGAAGGACCGAGTCCTCTGAAATACCAAAATGGATGAAAGGCTGAAGCTCGGCCCTTTTGGCATTTTTGGTCTCCAAAAACACCAAAAGGCCGAAAGGTGTCTAGCTTCAGAATTTTAGTGTTTCAGATGCTGAAACACCAAAAGTGATGACTTCTGCCTCGCGATTTATAAAAGGGAAAAGGCCCTAGTTTCCCTCACTTTTTTTTCTTTCATCTCCAACGTCCTCTGAGTAGTGACTTTGCAAGCATCATCCTCGCTCCTGGTGGTTGATCACTTAGTGCCTTCGATGTCCTTGCCTCTCCCTCTTCTACTCCTAGCTCTCATGAGGTAGGTTCCTTCCTCACCACTTAGTGGTTTTTTCTACTCTTCATTTTTTATGTTTAGGGTTTTGCACCTAGTGCTTGTCCATCCCAGTGTGTGCTGACCCCCCAATCTTTTAGGGTTTTTACACCCTTAGCCTTGTAGGGGAAGCCCCTCCTTGTTAGGTTGAGTCTAGTCCTTCACGTATTCTAGTTAGGGTTTTTCCTATCTTTGGTCGCGACCTTTATCGTAGGTTTTTTACCTCCAAAAGGCCAAAAACTAGGTCATGTCTGTCATCTAAGTGCTCTTTGAAGATTTGGCCTTTTCAGCAAATTGAACCTCTGAGATGTCTAAAACACCGACAAGTCTGAATCTCCAAGGATACTATCTGCCTTACAAGGTTTCAAACTTTTAGAGTCTGAGATTCATTTTGCGCTTTCAGCATCCGAAGAATCTTTTTGGACTTTTGCACACCAAAAAGCCGTTAGGTTTCATTTCATCGACTACTCTTTCACACTTTTGGCCTTTTCAGACTCTGAACCAGTTTTCAGTGCCCAAAACCTTGAAAGGTCTGAAAGTGTGAAATATGCATTTCTAGCTACTTAGAGATATTTTTACTCCTATTTTCCTAGATTAGGAAGTTCTTTTTAGTTTCTTTTGCAAATAAAACACTGATACTTGCATATTTCATTGTAGGAATGCCTGAGAAAAAGACTGCATCACCATTGAAGTACTTATACAAGGTGAACACTCCCCCTTCCAAGGTTGGAAACAAACACCTGGAGATCACCGATATTGATATCAGGAATGTATATTAGGATCAATTCCTGACAAGATGTTCCCAACCGACTGAGATATTAGTAGACTGTACCTCACTAGTCTTTTTAGGACTAGTTAACGCGACAACCCACCTAGTAGCTGTCACCTCATCTGAACTGATCATGAATTTGGAAAACAATTATGACTCAGATAAAAGGGTGGTCTAGAACACAAAGGGACATGTGGTATTGGATATCAGACCGGACATCATAGAAGAGGTCTTCAACCTCCACAAAGGCATAGACAAATTCTATGATTTCTTCATAGAAAAGGGCAATAAGTGGTTCAACAACAATGTGGAAGAGGCGTATGACATTGTCAATAAGAATTAACTTTAGCAAACTCTCCCCAAAAATAGGTTAGACAAGATAGAGCTCAGGAGGGGGTACATGAAGGAGGATATCCAAGTAGCCCTAACATTACTGAGCTGGGTTTTACCTCAATCCTTCCAACTAGAGAATCAAATGATTCTCTTAATAGAGAAAATCACAGGTAGTAAGTCTAGGTTCAATTTGGGAACCATAATCAGTTATAGGTTGGATGAACAACTAGTGGTAGTAAAACAAAACCCTAAGTTCTATATGAGTACCTACGTGGTGTACTTATTGGCAGCACTGGAAAACTACTAAGGGCTCACCAAGAGGGGAAACATAAATGATCCCAATGCATGGCCTCACATTGTGTACCCCCAGTTATAAAGGAAGGAAAACATGTCAGAATACAACCCGAACTACAAGATAGTCAATGACTCCTTCACCTTAGCAATCATCTGATCCATTGAAGGTTGTTTTGTGAAGAGGATGTCAGAGGAAGCAACAACCAAGGTGAGGGCCATTGGGGCTTACTACATATAGTACAAGACATTCACTTACATTTGGGTGGTAGGGCCTACCTTGAGACCTAAGAAGTTGCCTCAATATCCATCTGATTGGATAATCACCTTAGAAATGGCCAGACATCTCGCTGATGCCTATGAACATATCAAGCACAAAAAGAAACATTGTTGGGACTTCCCTATTTCTCTAGGCCCATACACTTTACAAGATATGAAGGTCGAAAAATACTAGGCCTTTGAATGGGATGAATTACCACTATAGTTCTATAAAATAGTCCAGCCAAGGCTCGACCCGATAGGAACATACAACCACATCATCAACAGGTTCTATATCCATGAACCACATCTGGAAGACCATTGGATCAATTGTATAGATAATCATGAGGTCAGGATACAAGATTATTGTAGGATGTCCTTCAGCGTTGCACAACACACATTGAAGACCCCAATTCCTTTGAAGTTTTGGGAGAAAGATTTAGATATGGTATTAGAGGCCCTCTATACTTTGGATAAAATATATGATAGGCCCATCATGAATTCTGAAGTTGATAAAGATGAGAGTGATGACATTGAGTTCCAAGCTAGGCATGTACTCAGAATAATGAGAACTTGGAATGGAAGGCCTTATAAAATGGAGCCAATCCTGGTGAAAATGTTAATGGACCCATCTTGGAAAATGGATAAACAACATAGAGAGAAAAACACAGTGCCACAATAGAAGAAGGCACCACTATAGAAGCCAAATATAGTGTATGGCCATGAACATGTAGTAGAGTATGGGTCGAACCAAAGGCACAAGGCTCCCAAGAATAGAATGATTGGATAGATAGATCCTCTAGTGGGGTAACCATAGACTTCACCAGATGAAGGGCCATCCACTTCTAGACAATCTCCTTTTACCACTGAAAAGGGTAAGAAAACATATAAAAGGAAGAGAAATTTTGTGTCTTTACAATTGGAAATAGTACAAGAGAATCTAGAAGAAGCTGGAGAAGAAGAGGTACCCCTAGTTAAATAGAAAAGGTCTCAAAAGAGGAGAGAGAAGGAGGCTACCAGGAAACACCAAGAGGATCCCAAAGAAAAAGATAATCCCTTGGAGGTGTTAGGATCAGATGAGTTCCCAATGTCTGACTTTGAAGGGCTAGAAAGCTTTTCAGACCAAGGGAAAGACACACCAGGTTATGGAATAGGGTACGAAATGGGAGGTCCATCTCTCTTTCAGCCATAGGTAACCCTCACTCCACCTCCCACTTAGTTCACTAATCCAGTACTTGATGTATGTGTTATAAAAGTAAGCTCTAGTAGAGATCAAGGGCTTGGAGATCAAGACACCCCAATCACCCAAGATATAATAGGGGATAAGGCAAGGCCATAGAAGAATGCCTCACTACTACTCCATCACCTCACATTCCTACCCCACCAACTACCCTCCCACCTCCAATTCCTACTCCACCACCACTTCTCCCAACTCCAACACTAACTCTGCCTCCAGCACTACTCTCCCATTTCCCATTCTGACTCTCCTTACACCTACTCCAACACCATCAATCTCTTTGCCTTGCTTCATCCCAACCCATCAAGGATTAGTAAGTGCAGAAGTCATGTCACCTTTTGAAACCACATTGAAGGTTATGACCGGTCTTACTACCAAAGTATCGATTATCCCTTCAGGAGATGAAGACCAAGACAAGGAAAAACAAGATGAGGCAGCGAGAGAAGAAGAAAAGGTAGAAGAGGAAAGGGAAAAAAGAGAAGAAGGGGAAGGAAGGAATGAGGAGGAACAAAACAAGAAACAAGAAGAAGGGCCAGATAAGGAAGTAACCCTGGGGCCCCAAAACTTGGATTTAACCCCTTAGGTTTCCCCATATGAGTCAGTCGCCACATCTAGTAAACCTACATGGTTCACTAAAGAAATTCAGTTAAGGAAAATAACATACATAGATGAAGATGAGGGGAAAGATACAACTATGACTTCTTTAGGGAAAGATTTCAACAAACAGGGGTCATATTACCAGCATGGACAATGTCTTATGTCACCCAAGACACTAGGGGGCACTGGAAGGCATAGGTTGAAGTTCCTTCTGCTAGCACCTCTTAAATGCAAGTAACTCCAGAAGACTACACATTTGAGGATGTAGATCTGGGAGAACCCACTAGGGAAGGGAGAAAGACATTTATAGCCTTAGGGCTTAAACATGCCTTAGGGTTCATGAGTAAGGATGAGTAGACCATAAAATCCCTGACAGAATAGAATGAAGCTTTGAAGAAGTTCATTCACAAGATGGTTGGTCCTATTGACCCAAGCTGTCTAGAGGCCTCATTATAGGCAATATTAGAGAAGAGGAACACCCTAGAATTGCCAGCAGGTTTGACACCATCCTTCATCTAAGCAAATGCAGATCAGAAAGGAGATTTTGAGCAGTACGGGGAAGAGGCTATCAAACGAGTATTCAAACCTTACAAGATCATTTTGGTTGAAGCCACAAATTTAATAAAATTGATGGAGAATGAAGGTGGCTTGGATTCTGAGACAAGAAAATGGTGAGCCACCCTCCAAGACTTACAAATCATTAAGAAACAACTCTTCTAGATCTTGGTAAAGATATATGAAGGCAAAGAGCTAGAAAATTTTGAGACTTGGATCAAGCGCATAGTCAAGATAATTAGTGTCTATGAAAAATGTCAAGCCTCCATATTGGAAAAGCAGAAAGAGATCTTGGAATGGGTAGAAGAAATAAATGTTTTCTTCACAGGATTGACCTTGACTTGTATTGAGATGAAGATACGCATATCTTATGACCATCAAAAGAAGTCGTCCAATAGTTTAGGGATATTATGGAAGGTATCAGTACCAAGGAGGCCCTATAATAGTTGTTCTACTCAAAGGAAGAAATGTTAAGAATGACAGGACATGAAGAGGAGATCTAGTTCTTTGCTTCCGAATTGAGTACATTTAAAGAGAAGAAAGAATGAAAGGTCAACAAGGTGAAAATAAATAAAATAAACTACAAAGAATTTTAGGATATCATACAGAGGCTCTGAGCTGCACACCCAGAAGTATTCTCAAAATAACTCCTTAGACCCTTGAGAATTTTGGAAGAAAAATAGTTTCAACACTTAGAGAAATTCTCCTAAGGAAAGTTTCGGCCTTTCGCCCTCCTGAAAATAATACAATTTTCGGCCTTTTGGCCCCCTAGTCATTTTGGCCTTTGAAGAATTTTGGCCTTTTTGGCCGGTGAGACATTTTGGATTTTAGGACCTTTTGGCCTTTTGGCCTTCGAAAAGGCCAAAAATTATAGATTTCCAGAGTCAGTTCGACACTTGGCCATTTTTGGATACTAAAAACTTCGTAGTAGAGGTTGGTGGCCGAAAATTTGAGTGCTTCCAGTGAGATCATCTTTTTGCATGCCAGTTGAACTCCAGATCAGATTGATGGTTAACTTGAGTTTTTGTTGGAAGGACTAAGGGTCCCCTATCAGTTCCCACCACAAGAAGAACCTCCAGATGAAGATTCCAAGGAAGAACTCCAAGAACCAAGAAGAAGACTCTAGTTCACACAAGAAACCCTATCTTCTTTCTCTTTCTTCCTTGACGAGTTTGATCACTCTTGCATGGGAAAACAAATTGTAAATGGATTTAAAATCCATGTAAGATATTTAGTATCAGTTGGCAATAGTTTCCTTTCAGCTAAGCTTTAGTTTTAGTTTATTTTCATAAATTTAGACTCTCTAATGCCCTTATTTTGGCATTCAGATTTGGTATATCAAAACTCTATATATTGTAATCAAATTAATATAATAGGGGAAAATTATTAATACAATAAAGATCTACATTTGATGCTGCATTTGTGGTGTGTAAATTGCTTCCATCTATGCAAATTGGTGAATTGTGTGTATGTATTATTCATTACTTTGAAAGAGCCTCTTGTTTTGTTGTGTTTTAAATTTGCGTTTACCTTAGTTGGAGTTTGTTGTTGTCTATCTACCTTGCTATGATGAATGCATGGAAGGGATCATCTATTGGGATTAACGATAAATTGGTCTTGTGGGTGCGCACATCTTGGTGGCTTCATGATTTGATAGATTTTTAATATCTTGCACGAGTGAATACATCTTCTCTCTAAACACTTGCATCTATTGGGTATAGAATTGCAACTTTGTTTGATTTATACATCTTGGGTTTGTTCCAAATCTCCCCACCATTCAATTTGTGAGGAAGGGTTTACAATGGTTTATATCTGTAGGATTTTGTTTCAGTAATTTACTTCATTCCTTGTTACCTCGCTCCTTTGAATTTCATCTTAATCTAAAAGTAATCACCTGGAAAATACAAAATTGCATTTTTATTTCAAACACTAATCTTGTTAAAACTGAAAATACCAAAAATAGTACTAAAGATTGTTTTGCAGTTTGATGTCTTGAACGTACCAGAAAAGGCCTCCTTGTGAACATTCACATTTATCTTCAACTGAGTAACCAAGCAGGTTGTGACCCAACCCAGGAGAACCTTGGGAATAACTCCGTTATTCTTTCAAGAGAGGAAATTAAATCTCAAGATCCTAGCAAGTTGGCTTGTGTAAAAATGACGCTCAACAACATTGTTTGCATTAGGGATACCAACACTTTCTATATGATTCTTGGAAATACAAATTAGACTTTTGATAGAGCATCCCTCTTCTAATTTATGAAAATGATTTGCAACCATTTTGTCATTAAAATCTGAATTTGGACTTACTAAGAATCTTCTCTCCACGAATGCATAACAAAGATCATCTTTAAAACAAAAAGATTCCAATATGGGGTGGCTACTAGACAAATCGTCTTCATAATCAAACTTAAATACCTCTAGTTCAGAATGTGCATATGATGTCACAACATAAGTAAATAAATTTTCCTTGGTTTGTGCTTCAATTTTCTCATAATTCTCGAGTGCTTTGGGTTGTAAAAACTCATCATTATATTGCTTGCAATCGAATTGGAAAGATTCAAAGTCTACCTGCACATGAAGATGAGGAATACCCTCTACTTTATCACCAACATACACTTCTTCTTCATGCTGCTTCTCCATGTTTTCCTGATCAATACCACTTGCTGAAACTATGTCATAAGTATCAAATGTGAAGGTTTGAAAATCTAAAAAAGAAAATTCTTCCAGAAAACTACCATTTGATCTTTCTCTGTCCAATATTTTCTCAATAGGAAATGAATCTACACATGCCATCAAATTTTCTGATTTTGAGCCATGAGCGTCATCATCTTCAACATGCAAATGATAGGTTCCATCAAGAGTACAAGAGATATTTCTATCCATAAGACATGTACAAAAATATTCATCATTAAAGGATGCTAGATTTTGGTGTTAAGAAATGGGTGGTGTTGGTTTTTCTGCCTTCAATATGAGTCTCCTTTTCAGAAACTTTTCTATGGGTTTAAAATTCTGATCATGAATTTTTTTTCAGATTTTGGGACCTTCATGACACTTGCTTCTACGCATTTTATCCCACTTAAAATAATATCATCATCTACCTCAATAGCCTCTTTTTGTGCATCTCTCAAATTTTGAATCTTCTTTCTTTTTAAAAGAAATTTAATTTTAGTTTGTAATGTAACAATAAAAACACATAGCTGATTACTTTCATTTGGCGTGCAGAATTGAGGAATTTTACTAACATACCTATTAAATCTATACACAAAATCTCTCATAGATTCATCCCTTTTCATCTGAATTTGAAAGAAATTCAACAACAACTTATAAGTATCAACCATAGGCTGAAATCTTCCAAGAAATTTTACCTTTAAATCATCCCAGCCGGTAGTACATCCATCTTGCAAATTTTGAAACCATTCAACAACATTTCCAACAAGGCTTTCAACAAACAATATGACAAAGACGTCATCTTCTTGCACTCCAAGAATCCCACATGTAACAATAACTGATTTAATATGATCATCCGGGTCTTTGGTTTTATCTCCAGCAATTTTTGGAAGATATTCTCTTGATCTTTTAGGCAGGACTGAGTATTGGGGCAATGCAAAAGGACAAATTTGTGTCCCCCAAGGCTGAGCTGCAATCAAAGCCAAACGCTGGAATTCTTTCACCAAAATATTTTTGAATTAAACATAGAGTCACAAATCCCTTTATACATAGAGATATTTATCATTACTGAGGAAAAAAAATCTAGCATTGCTCTTGATTTCCGTTCCCTAGTAGAGTCGCTAAAAATTTGTTAGTAAATAGATTTGCACTTCAAAAATACCAACAAAAATTGACTCACAATGCCTAGATGAAAGTAAAAATTCCACTAACAGTTGGAGAGGCTATCATGGAGTTGATAACTTTCCTCTAAATTAAGAGGTACAACTCCCTCTTAACATATATGCAATGAATTTAAAATGCTAATATGCTTTTCACTAGAAAGTAATAAAGGACATTAATGTTAGATTTGTTGAACTGCAAATCAACCCAAGAAACCTGCATGCATAACTGCTACGAGAAGAAGAAAGACAGAAGAGGAAAAAGCAGCTATGGCGGCCAATAGGCCAGAGACAGGAAAATCATCTTGACAGAAATAAGCTTCTATTAACAAAATGAAATTACAATACAATCTCCTTACTGAAATGAAAGAAG
>MU225611.1:367849-382310 GCA_018584345.1 Thuja plicata | reverse complement strand
GACAGAAATAAGCTTCTATTAACAAAATGAAATTACAATACAATCTCCTTACTGAAATGAAAGAAGTGAATCCTTATAAAAGGAAACACGAAACCCTAAAGGTGAAAACCCTAAAGAATTATAAAGCACCTAAGTGAAACTTAAGCCTAGAGTATGATAAACTAATAATTAAATGATTTAATTATTAGCTAACATATAACTACTCTAACAATTAAAACCTACCCATAACCATGCAAGTAGATGCAAAAGGATTGAACATTAACTAAAGTGAATTTAATAAAATGATACACAACCCACTTCCTTCATACTCGTAGTCGATAATTAATCATACCAAGACCACATATTCTTTCCAAAAGATGACTTAATCTAAAAACAAAGTTCCAAAATGAGCACATATATAGTTAAAATGATAAAACATGATGCTGAAAATGATTTCAATGAGACACAACTTAGTAAAATCTGAGGGAAACGATAATGAATTTATAGACCCATAAACACTTCCTCCATTATTTCAATATCAAAATGAGTTCACAGACTCAAACTTCCGTACATTCTAATTGAATGAAAAGAAAATCTACCCTCCTCTGTAAATATTTGTTACAAAAAAGAACTGTCCAAACTTTTTTCCTTCCCCCTAAGCTCACCAAATTTTTTTGGAAGAAAAAAAAAAGCCCGTCTTATCTTTCTTTTTCATATTTAACTCTCATCCTTCTGAAAGTTTCTTTTCAGTTTTAATAACTGATTCTTGGGAGTTATTTTCTTTATCATCTTATTGGACTTAAAGTTTTACAAACATTAGAATTATAAATAACCCAAGACTAATATCCCATATTAGGAAAATGTATGCATGGGCTCTTAGACAAGTGGCACTTGCTAATGATGAAGTGGTGTCATCATTTCGTGACTTTTATGGGCAGTTTATATAGTGTTGCACACAGTCATCTATATCTTGCGAACTAGGAAGAATTTAGAAGATCGCTGTGGTGAGAATTTTGGCAACTAGGTTTTGTCAAACATATTTCAATTTTAGAAATATCGAACAGTGGAGTTGGAAGTTATGCCCCCCGCAATATGAATGTTTTTCTGTTTCCTGCAAATTTGTGATTACAAAATCTATTTGATCTTTTCTTTTGCACAGTCATAATGGCTCCCACCAATATTTGATGTCACATAAATAGAGATCCAAATGATAATGATGAGCTTTGTGTCAATACCCGTGATATAAAATATAGGAGTGGGTATTTATCATCTTGGAATGTTCCATATAGAAACATGCAATAAATCTCCAGAATCCTTCTGAACTTGACAAATTTTAATTAGTCAATCGTGTTATTTGG
The DNA here is from genome assembly GCA_018584345.1 of Thuja plicata. Taxonomy (NCBI): domain Eukaryota; kingdom Viridiplantae; phylum Streptophyta; class Pinopsida; order Cupressales; family Cupressaceae; genus Thuja; species Thuja plicata. The sequence continues at coordinate 380,973 of MU225611.1, read as the reverse complement.
ATTCATGAATTCTAGATTTGAATCATAACCATGAACTGAAAAATTCAAACCAAGGGATTATGTCTCTAGAATGATGGGTCAAGTCTTCAAAACAGCACCTTAGATTGTTAGTGTAGGTTTTATTTCCTAGTTGGGTTATTACTTTTCCCTTTATTCCCAAGTTTTTCCTACACCTTTTATTAATCTTGCTTAGGTTAAATAAAACATGCTTGGTTAAGTAATCATGCTTGGTTAGGTGAGAATGCTTGGTTAAGTGAGAATTCTTAGCTAGGTGAGCTTTCTTGGTTAGGTGAGAATTCTTGGTTAGGTGAGAATGCTTTGTTAGGTGAGAATTCTTGGTTAGGTGATCATGCTTGGTTAGGTGTGCATGCTTATAACCACCTATCTCCTTTCTATATAAGCATGCCAACTAGATTGTATTAACTATATTTTTCTTTAGCATCCTCTTAATTCTATTTTGCTTCAAGCATTTGCATTTCTTTTGTGGAGACTAACTCTATGATGCTATTTTGATTTTAGTCATTTACATTCATAGTTTAGATATCTATTCTTTGCATTAGTTTTTTGGGTTAATAATCTTTTCAGATTCTAACATGGTATAAGAAAAGTTATAGTGAAAAATAGATTATAGTTTCCTTATCTAGGATCATTTTTTGTTTGTTGAGAGCATCATTTTACACTAGATCCACATTTTCTATTCTATTTTATGAAAATAAGACATCTGGGTTTTGTTCGCAGCACAAAAAAACCATTTGGGTTGTTGATAGTTTGGGAATATAGAACATATATTTTTCAGGATCTGGATCGCAACTTTTTAGAATACCCCCACACCATTGGCAGTCAAAGATTTGAAGGCAATTTTCAAACACTTCATTCTCACTCATACAGAATCCATTTCTCAAGAATTTTTTTTTTGATTTGGGATATTTGTGCATGCTATTTGCATATGTGGAATCTTTTTTTGTTCTTGGTGCCATGAGGTTTCAGAAATTACATATTCTCACCCGTGACTTTGAGCAGTCCCCATTTATGGAACTTCAGAGACTCATAACTTTCTCATACGATCTTGAAATGAGGTGATTCTTTTTTTGAAAGTGCATTATTTTTTGAGTAGATTTAAAAAATATTGTTATTGTGACTCAAATTTTCTTTAATTTTGTAGTTTTAGTATACACCCAATTGAGAGAATTTTTTGTAAATTATTGAGATGAAGACCACTAAGTATTATTGCTTGTGGAAGTTGTAAATGCACTAAATGTAAAGGGCCAAAATAATTTTTGGTTGGGGTTTGTTAGTTGAGTAAAAAAGGGGGGTTTTGTCTCGGTTGTGTTCTCTTCTTTTCAACATTTTTTTCTACATATTTGCATTATGGATCAAACGACAGTACCCATATTAACTCCTTACAACTAATTTGAGTGGAAATAACACATGACAATTTACTTAAGGAAAGCTGGATTACATAGGATAACAATGGGACTTGAAATTGAACCAACATTAATGGCAGAGAAGCCAAAGTGGTTTAATAGATGTGATGAAGCCTATGGAACATTGTGTTTGTCTGTTTCTCCTAATTTTCTCTTTCACATTGAGTCTTTGAGTTCACTAAATGAAATCTGGACAAAACTAGAAACACTATTTGGCACAAGATTCAATGAGGGGTCATATGTTGGAAAATGAGCTAATTAGTTTAAGTCTAGGAAATTTTAACACAATTCAATATTTATTCACAAAATTGAAATCACGAAGGTTACAGTTAAAACAATGAGGGATTGAAAGGAAAGATGAACAATTGATTCTTAGTATTCTCTCTAAGCTAAGTTTAGAATATTTGGTGTTTGTTTCTACCTTTTATGCTACTAAGGGTGCACTTGGTAAATAATTCACCATGCCATCTTTAGATGATTTTTCTATCTCTCTCACATGGGAACAAGATAAGCTAATCCATATGGGCACTCTTAATTCCTCTAAGTCACATGCCTTGGCAGCTAACCAAGTCACAAAAGAACAAAGAGGACAAAGTAGTAACAACAACAAGGATAAGAAACAAAAGAATAGCAAGGAGAAAAAGGATCAAATTCTAGTTTCTTCAAAAGAAACCAATGAGATCCAATCTTCTAAGGGTGATAATCCTAAGAAAGAAAAGTTCAAATGTGCCTATTGTAAGAGACCTGGTCATGATGAGCATAAGTTTTTGAGGAAACAAGTGGATCATTTGACACACATTCTTGAGAAGAATAATCTCAGTGTTCCTGAATCCATCAAACAAAGTTCAGAAGAGGGTTCTCACAAGGCACAAGATAACAACAAAGGGAAAGGAAAGGGTAAGGCCCTAGTTGCTATTGTTTCACAACCAGATTCATGGATTATTGACTCGGGTGCTTCGCACCACATGGCTTCATCAAAAGTTAGTTTTTCCTCCTTGGAGTCATGTTCTATGCCATCTATTCTTTTGGGTGATGACACTCCTACTGAAGTGCATGGGAGAGGGTCTATTGATGTGGGAGAAGGAACATTCCATGATGTCCTTTATATTCCATCTTTGTTAACTAATCTCCTATATGTTTATCAGATCACTCGCACAGGCTATGGAAAGTAGATTGAGTTTACTCCAGACACGGTGGTAATCAATGACATGCACAATGGGTCTACAGTTGCAGTGGGAAAAGAAGATCATCAGTCTAGACTTCATCACTTTTCACACTTTATTCCCGATTCTCCTTCACTTTCATTGCATAATCACTCAGATGAGGTGAGTCATTTGTGGCATCAAAGGTTTGGCCATTTGAACTACCGTTACTTACAATAGCTCAGTTAGAAAGACATGGTTATAGGGTTGCCTTCTATTCAATTTTCTAATGGAGTTTGTCAAGGGTGTATTCTTGGCAAGCATCCAGAAGAAAAATTTGATAAAGGAAAAGCATGGAGAGCCACAAAATTATTGAAGCTAGTACATAGTGATTTGGTAGGACCATTTCCACATCCTTCTTTTAGCAAATCCAAATATGTCTTAACCTTCATTGATGATTTTTATCAGTATACTTTTGTATATTTTCTCAAAAAAAAGTCTGAAGTCTTTGCGTATTTTCAAGAATTCAAAGCTTTTGCAGAGAAACAAACAGGGAAACCCATCAAGGTTTTGCATACCGATAATGGGGGGAATATGTCAATCAGAGGTTTGAGCAGTTTTGCATCTTAGAAGGAATTAATCTTCAACACACAGTTCCCTAAACTCCAAAAAAAATGGAGTTGTAGAAAGAAAGAATCGGTCCTTGAAGGAAATGGCCAACTGTATGATTCACATTAAATCATTGGCACCTCAATATTGGGCAGAGGCCATCAATTGTGCATGTTATATCCAAAATTGGGTTCATCATCAAGCCATGAAGGGGGTAACTCCTTTTCAAGCTTGGAATAATCGAAAACCCATAGTCAAACACTTTTGAGTGTTTGGGTCTCCTGCATGGGCCCACATTCCAACAAAGAAACGCAAGGCTATGGATCCACAAAGTAGGCCTTGCATATTTGTTGGGTATCCAGATGGTGTCAAAGGATATAGGCTTATTCATCCCACCACACATGAGCTTTCATAGAGAGGAGTGTTCATTTTGAGGAAGATTACTCCAGTTCCTCTTCTATAACTTCTCCATCATCTATTCCCATGGATACATTTTGACTACATGATGATATTTCTTCTGAGGGTTTTGATCCTCCTAATCCAGATGAGGAGTCTTCTTCTGCTTCAAATAATAATGATGAAGATAGATATTCCTCCTCTCTCAATCATCATTTAGAGGATGATGATTCTCCTCCAGAATCTCCACATGCTCCAACCACAAGGCCTCATTGGGCTCATCAGACATTGGAGTCAGCAAGTGATTGGGTTGGTGATCCTTCAAATGAGAGAAGAACAAGATTACAGTTTGAGCAACCTCCACAACTCTTCATTGCTACAACTTTTGATCCACAATCCTTTCGGGAAGCTTATGGTATTCCTGAGTGGGATGCTGCTATGCAAGAGGAATATAGTTCCTTAGAAAGGAACCATACTTTGGATTTAGTCCCTCTTCCTAAGGGAAGAAAACTTGTTCAGTGCAAGTGGATCTATCAAACAAAATTTGATGTAGATGGGTCAGTTGATAAACATAAGGCTCGCTTGGTTGCCAAATGATTGTCCCAGGTTCCTAGGATTGACTAATTTGAGACTTTTACACCAGTTTCCAAGATGAATTCCATCATAATTGTCCTTTCTATTGTATCAACTCACAGATGGGAAGTTCATCAGATGGATGTGAAGAGTGATTTTCTTCACAGTGACCTTTAGGAGGAGATATATATGGAGCAACCACAAGGGTTCATCCAGGATCCTTCACTTGTTTTCCACCTTCATAAGTCTCTTTATGGCCTTAAATAGGCCCCTCAAGCCTGGTATGCCAAGATGGACTCCTTCCTTCTATCAGTTGGGTTCACTCGGTGTCATTTTGATCCAAATGTCTACATTTTATAGCAGGATGATACTCTCACTTTCCTTGTCCTCTATGTTGATGACTTGTTGATCACAGGGAGCCACTCATCCCACATTATGGCAGTCAAAACTACCCTTCATGATCGGTTCTTGATGTCTGACTTAGGCCTTCACTACTTCTTAGGAATTGAGATCACCCAGTCACCTTCTGGTATCTTCATTGGACAACCTAAGTATGTTCTTGATATGCTCTCTAGATTTCACATGGTTGACTATAAGTCTACATCGACTCCATTTCTATTAGGAGTCAAACTTCAGGCTTGTTGTTCTTCACCCTTGGTAATTGGTTGGTAGCCTCATATATTTAACTCACACACGGCCTGATATTTCATATGCTGTGAGCATAGTCTCTAGGTTTATGCAGGAGCCACATGATTTGCATTGGAAAGAAGCTAAGTAGATTCTTCATTATATCTAAGGTACTCACAGTTATGGGATACATTAAGTAGCGGGTGTGGATAATGACTTGATAGGATACACAGATTTAGATTGGGTAGGTGATTCTCAAGATCACAACTCTACTTTAGGGTATTGCTTCTCTCTTGGTTCAGGTCTAGTTTGTTGGTCGAGCAAGAAGCAATCTACTATTGCTCTTTCATCCACTGAGGCTGAGTATCGAGGAGTAGTTAATGCAACTACTAAATCCATTTGGATTCAGAACATCCTCACTGAGTTTGGAATTCCTTTCTGAAAGCCAACATTCATCTTTTGTGACAACTAGAGTGCCATTTAGATTTCTCGCAATCCGGTCCATCACCAATGGACCAAGCACATCGAGATTCATATGCACTACATTCAGGAGTTGATTAATGAGCCAGTCATTAACCTTCAATAATTTCAGACATCAAATCAAACTACAGACATCTTCACCAAACCCTTCACTGAGAGCAATTTCATTCACTTACACACTTTTCTTGGGGTGCGACAGGTGTCTCCTTCTGTTGGAGCTTTTTAGTTTCCTATTTTCTCTCTTTTAGAGAGGAGTTTTCTCCCACTGGGTTTTCTTGTTTTCTCCAGTTATGAGAGGTTTCATTTTAGTTATACATGGGTACCTAACATGGCCTCATTTTCTAGTACCCATCATCTCTACAACCACCTAAGCTATGCTTAAGGGGGGGTGTTAGTGTAGGTTTTATTTCCTAGTTGGGTTATTAATTTTCCCTGTATTCCTAGGTTTTTCCTACACCTTTTATTAATCTTTCTTAGGTTAAATAAATCATGCTTGGTTAAGTAATCATGCTTGGTTAGGTGATCTTTCTTGGTTAGGTGAGAATGCTTTGTTAGGTGAGAATTCTTGGTTAGGTGATCATGCTTGGTTAGGTGAGCATCCTTACAACTACCTCTCTCCTTTCTATATAAGCATGCTTACAACCACCTCTCTCCTCTTAATGCTATTTTTCTTCAAGCATTTGCATTTCTTTTGTGGAGACTAACTCTATGATGCTATTTTGATTTTAGTCATTTGCATTCATAGTTTAGATATCTATTCTTTGCATTAGAATAATCTTTTTAGATTCTAACATAGATCTCCCAATCTTGTTGCTTTGAACTTATAAACCATGCCTTGTAACTTGAACTCTGAATTATAAGCCTTCTGAACTTTGAAAATCACCAGATTACTCATAACACTGAAACTAGAATCTCTGAAACTCTGGATTGAAACTGACCAAATTTGAACTTCCCAAACCTGTTTGAACTAGTTGAATGCCCTCGAACCACTCTGAACAAGTTTGAACTGGTTTGAAAGTATTGAATCTTCTAAACCAGTTTGAACCTGTTTGAACTACTTTGAGCCTTCTTGAACTGGTTTGAACCACTTGAACCAATTTGAACCATGTTCAAAGGGGTTCAAAGATTTATGCTTCCACTTTTCATCTTTGTAAAACATGATCTTTTCAAGGGTAAGAATAAACAACCATGTAGATCTCACACTTTGGTCAATAATAACAAGATAGGGGCTGAGTTTTGAATTTTTTTAATTGGGGCACTGTAAGTGGGAAAAAATACATTAGATTATATATATTTTAGTGAAATGGTTATAATAATTACATAATGTTTATGTTCATTCAACTAGGTAAGTACCAAGTTAAAGATATGAATATATATATCGAGCCTCTTATCGATGAGCTACTAAATCTATGGAATGGTGTCACTATGTATGACATGTCTAGACGAAGAGGACTAAGAAAATTTCAATTCCATGCAATGCTTGTACGAACAATTCATGATGCCCCAGGGATAACACATTTTTGTGGTATGTTATAAAGTTTAACTTGCACACTTTAACAATATTTAATTTTATAAAGTATATATAATGCATTTTTAAAAATAATCTATTCAATATATATAATTAAAAAATATATACATATTTAATCCAATTATACATGATCTTGCAGGTCTTCAAATAAAGGGAAAATTTGCATGTCCAATTTGTGGTCCAAAGATGAAATCTCGTCATTCAGCAATTTTAGGAAAGTAGGTGGTTGATGAGTATAGACACTTCCTCTATAGAAATCATAAGTATTGAACTACTGAAAGACATATTTTCAATGGGAAAGAAGAGACTACATCAAAGCCACAAATAATGACACCTCTGATGAGCTTATGGAAAGACATATTGTCAATTAGTGCCAAAACACTTAGTCATCACAGTGTTGATCGAGCTAGCAGTGCAACCTGAGAAGTTACTATGTAACCCAAGTAGTGGTAGTGTCAACTGAGAAGATAGTGGTAATCAGTATTACTTGAGTGATCAGAGTAGCCTGAGTACATAGAGTAGCCCGAGTGACAAAGTATAGTATGTTTCCTGAGTGACAACATAATGCTCGAGTGCCAGTGTATTGTCAGAATGGATTATTGGACCCGAGTGATAGTTTTGGGTCGACTTAGCTTATATTGTTAGATGTTAATTTATCTTATGGAAGTCGACTTATAGTTTCATTTGGTTTGGATAAGGTATAAATATAAATTTTTTTTTATCCAAATAGTGTGAAATTGTGTGTAAGAGCATGTATGCGAATATGAAGAGGCAGATTATTTAAGAGGATACAATAGTATAAGGAACAATAGAGACTCATCCATCACAGTCAGGTGATTAGTTTATATAATTGGATCTTATTTAGAAAATCATAGTTGCATTGAAGATCATCTACTGGTTCATCCTAACAGGTGCATCAACAAAGTCCTCTAACAACGTGGACCTAAAAGTCCTTTATAAATCTCCTAACATAGTTGCATTACTTGATTGTATTGTATTAAATCCTTTCACAAGGTGGACCTAATAGTCCTTATTGCTCCTAACAGGGAATGCCATTAGAAGTGGTCAATTGTAAGCTTTAAAAAGCTTAATTTATACTGTAGTAATAAACCTTGTGGGTACCATCCCCACCCCAATTTTACTTTCTATTTGGAAGGTTTTTGGGTAATCAAATATCATGTCAACTATTGTGGATGTTTTATTGCTTTTCATTTCATGCATGCAATCAGATTAGATAATATAATATTGGTTTAAAAGGATTAAGTTTTATTGGTTCCTGATTCACCCCCCTCTCAGTCACATTAACTCAACATATTTCCAACAATTGGTATTAGAGAATAAGGTTCTCTTTATAGAAATCTAACAACTTGAGAAAAGATCAGAGGGAATGGAAATATATAGACTGGAGAAAGCCATTGAAAATGAAAAGATAGATCTATAAGTGGCCATGGATCAGATCAAGAAACTCAAGGAGAAGCTCTCTCTTTTCCTGAAAAGAAGAAAATATTTACCAGTACAAATGAATGACAAAAGGTACATAGAAGAAATAATTGATGACTTATGCAAAGAAATAAGTTCAGAAGAAGTAGATGCAGTAATAAAAGACCTACTTGCAAAGAATCTCAATTTACATGAAGAAGTTAGAAAATTGAAAAGAGAACAAGAAATCCATTCAGTCAAAATATGTGAAGTCATAGAATAAAAGAGTCAAGCAGAAAATGATAGAGAAATGGAATAAGAAGATAAAATATTGCTGAGTACAAGATTAGAGAAAAAAGAAAAAGAAATCCATCATTTGTCACTTCAGCAAGAAGATATGATAAATAAACTCAATAATGTAAATCAAGAAGTTATCAATCTGAGAACAGAAAATGAAAGACTGCAGAATGATCTCAATACTGAAAAAGAAACCAATGAGATTATGATCAATTCACAAGGAAGCATGGATCAGTTGATAGAGAAAATTCAACTCAGACATCATGGATAGACTGGATTAGGTTATACTGAACAAGGTCAATCCTCACAGTAGGAACTAAAAAGAATAGAAAACCTACTTGAAATCATTGTGGCAAGTTAGGGCATACAACAAACAAGTGTTAGAGCAATGGAAAATCAAATTTTAATGGTAAATGCTACAGATGCAACAAAAATGGACATAGGGAAGGTGAATGCATTGATAAACCTAAGTTTGAAGGAAAATGTTTCAATTGTAACAAACAAGGTCACAAATCCTTCGAGTGCAGAACTAAGAAATGGAACCTAGTTGAACAACTAGCTAAAGCACTTTTTGGTTGGGATTACAACACATGGAGAAGATGTTGTCACTGTGGTGAATATGGGCATATTGGTGCAAATTGTGTAAAGACTCACCTCAGAAAAAGGAATCCTACTAAGAGATGTTATGCATGTAAACAACTTGATCATCTAAGAAAGAATTACATGAACAGAGAGAAAGTGGATACTAGTTTTGAGAAAGGCAAAGAAAAAGTTTCTGAAATCATAACTTAGATGAATCAATAGTGGGTAAGGAAATCTCCTGAGAGTTCAGATAAAAAAAATGAAGGATCGAATGAAACCCAAAGAAGTGAATTGGATGGATCTACCATCTACAAATAAACATGCAAGGAGACCACTAGAAATATGCATAAAAGTCATCCTACATCAGTTCCAGACATGATTTTAATTCCAAATCCATATATTGATACACCAGGACACATTGTAGTTCTAACTGAGTCAAGATCTCAGTAACACTTGAGTTGCACATTCTTAACCGAGTTAAGTTAGGATGTATGATTTTGAGGATACAAAAGTTAGTGTTCGCTGAGATTAATTCCAAGCTATGCCAACTACCATGTACAAAGAATTTAATGAAAACTCAATGGTAAAATCTCTTATAAAAGATGATTTGAAAGTGTTATTATTTACAAATCTTTTAGTTTGTAGAGTGATTCAATGCCTTAAGCAATTTAGAGCGAATTTGTATATGAAAGTTTTTAGATGCAAAGTTTTATCAAACCTCTGATCATAATGACATCCACATCCAATAGCAAGGTTAAAAAAGGATCCGAGATGTTGGTCAGGAATGAAATCTGTGAACCACCTAAGTTTAAGCTTTATCCAACGATTATAGAGGAGATAGACCTGATGAGAGCTCATTCTCTGATTCCTCCAAGGGTATTATTGATTAATGAAATCTGAGCCTTCTATCATTGCACAATTCAACACCTTGGAACATTGGAAATGAAGGGTGCTTATGATAAACTCTGTGATGCTGGAGATCTAAAGACAGAGCATAAACATCTGGAAGTAAAGGGTTTGACTCACATCATGAATATGCCACATAATTTCTAGATTAAGTGGATTAGGTTCATTCTAAGCCGTGTTCACGACATGCAGTTATGGTTGGAGCAACCAGTAAAGATCACAAAGACAATGATACACCATGTTACAGGGTATCCTATGTTGGACAAGTTTAAAGATACCAAAACCCTACCTCGAGATGTCCTAGCTAAGAAGACTCTTTTCGAGTGGGACAACAGAGGCATGAGACTTAATGGAGTAACTGACATGGAATTGAAGTTTGGGATTCATGTCATTGATCACAAAATCTACAGCTCTACTAGACCTAACAATGTACCATGTGAGACTATAGACTTGGCATACAAGGTGGTCAAGAAAAACCTCTCATTAGACCTTGCTGAGTTGCAGCTCATCCAATTGAGAAAGAACATGGAAATCATTCAGGAACCAAAGATCAATCCATGTAAGTTTGGTTCACTTCTGGTCTGCATATTATTTTACATTCAGAAAGTTTTCCTTTCCAAAGGCACAATTTCTTGGAAGAAGGACAGACCCATAATATATCAGATAAATGAATTCATAGCTGAATTAGGAGACAATTTTGAGAGCATCATGGATGCATATTTTGAGGAATTTAGAAAAATATGGAGAATGGGTATAGAATTCCTAAACAATTGGTTGAAGACCATAAGGATGATGTTTGTTTCCTAGTTGACTGTGATAAAGTATATATTCAGGCAGTCAGACCTAAGGTTGCATGGGTGAAACCTCTTGCATATGAGGTTAACATATATGAGACAAAGAACATCATTGAAGCTCTAGTGAACAATCCTATTGACCCCAAAGTACCTTACTTTGGTACATATGAAGAAGCTAAGAGTAGAATTTCAATAGAGATTCAGATTCCTAAAATCCTGAAAAGAGGAAAGAAAAGGATGGAATAGTTAGGAAAGAAGTATGGAAAGACTTCTCCTTCTATCCTAGTAAGCCAAGGAGATGAAATCAAGATAGAAGATTATATATCTGAAATGGAAGAGGAAGAGGTAGAAGTAGAGCCTCCTAAGAAGAAAAATTGGCTAGTTCTCAAGAAAATACCTAAGGCCCCTACCCCGGTCCTTACTGCCAGCAAACCAAGAAGATCAGGAAGGAAGCTCATATTACCTAAGGAAGATCAAGAAGATGAAATCACATTCAAAAATCCTCCACCTACCTTTGAAAATAAAATTGAAGCCTTAAGAGAAGCTAGTGGTATGAGTTCTCTAAAATCTCTGAATTATGCTTCCAGAACAAAGGATGAACATAAACAAATTGAGGAAGCAGTTGTAGAGAAGATGAATAGATGGGAGTATGATCCATATGAATTTAAGAGTCACATGCCTGAAGACCTATTCATGGTAATATCTCTTCCCTAAAGAAATTTTGTCTGAACAGAAAAAGATATCAGAGAACAAACATTGAGGAAAATCATGCCTACCATGACAAACAAAGAGGTGAAAGAGGAAATGACCAAGTATGAAAGAAATCACACTCCAAGGTTCAGGACCTTTTAGGTATTGAATAAGAAGATAGAGGATGTGGTGCAGGAAGCTACAAATATATGGAAGACAGTCTTAGAAATCAAAGAAGAAGACAAGATTGAAGTACCAAGTTTAGAAAATAAGGAGAAGACTGATGATGCATATTTACCTGAGGTAGAATCCATTGAAGCATCTAATGTAGAGAAGATAGTAGTAGAGGTAATGGAATCTCTACCATAATCACCAGTAGATATCATCCTATCTTTGAGAAAAGACAAGTATAATGAATCAACATCAGGACTAGTAGGGACCCAGCACCAGGCTCCACCTACTACTGGGCCAAGCCTGACCGAGTCAAAAAAGGTAACTATGAACATTCCTTCAGTGAGCATAGATGCTACATTTGATTCAGACCCTACAATGGGTGCAACAAATGTCAATGACCTATTCCAACTAAATACTGAGGAGAAAACAAAGGAAGGAAAGGAAGTGGATGATAGTGGAAAAGGTAAGGAAATTATTCCTTCACCCAATCCTAAAGACATTGGAAAAGGAAAATAATCAATCACTCATGATATTGATCTTGATCAAGACATTGTGATTCCAAATTGGGATCGATCTAATTTGTCAGTAGAGAAAATAGACACACTAGGGGAGATATGGAAGAAAAGATCTACTCAACAGAAGATTCGAGCAGAGAAGAAGAGAAATAGAGTGCTGGAAAACATCAAAGGTATATTCCTAGATGCACTAGAAGTATAAGTAAATGAGAGTGATTCAATTATGGACCAACTTGTAGACATATTACACATGTTTCATAAAGATTTAAATGGTCAAGAAAAATTACTGCAGAAGGCAAAAAGAAATTTTGAGAACAAAGTCCTAGAGAATGTTGCAAGCAAGATTGCAATTAATCAAGTCAAGCTAAATTCTCTCATTAGCTCTCTAGAGACTACAATAAATAATGTTGCTTCATTATTTGTAAAACTAAGTGATACTTCAAATTTCACAATGGAAATCAAGACAAAGATGACAAAAGTTGATACAGATCTGAAGGAAAGTGCAAATCAGTTGGCACTTAACCCAAGTTCAAGTTCAACATAATTTGTGAAAATTAAGTATCTAACAGACATGCAGGCTGAATTACTGAGGGAAGAAGCAAGGACAAGAGAATATCTCACATCCATGCAAAGACAACTCCTTACACACATGAATGTAATGCAGAAGCATATAGCTCATGCTAAGACTCTTATTCATGACAACAATTTTTCAGTTGCAGAGCTTATGATGGAGCTATCTTTAGAGTTATAGATAGAATTACACATCCTGAAGGTGTTGTAGGATAATTGGGACAATACTTTGTCTCATATTTTAAAGGTACATTATGATTTCCTATCCTATTTGGTATTACCATATAGATATATTTTGGTATTTGTGTCAAAAACAAGGGGGAAATGTATATAGGATATAGGAAAGATGTATATAGGAAATACATGTACAGAAAAGAAGTAGAGTAGTGATATATATA
>MU225611.1:355092-367799 GCA_018584345.1 Thuja plicata | reverse complement strand
TATATATATATATATAAGTGTTACAAAAATCATTTTGAAAAAAAAAAGAGAAAGTCAATTGTAACCGACTCACAAAGATATTGTCAAAACCTGAACAAGTACCCAAGCATATGGTAAGGGGGAGTTTTGACTCTGAGCAGTTTTTGAACATGATAAGTGTTTTTGGTCACTAATGCCAAAGGGGCAGATTGATGACCTTATGGAAAGACATATTTTCAATTAGTTCCAAAACACTTAGTCATCAGAGTGTTGACCAAGCCAGCAGTGAAACTCGAGCAGGTACTATGTAACTCGAGTAGTGGCAGTGTCAACCGAGTAGATAGTGGTAATCAGTATTAATCGAGTGATTAGAGTAGCCCGAGTACACAGAGTATCCTAAGTGACAAAGTATAGTATGTTTCCCGAGTGACAACATAATGCTCGAGTGCCAGTGTATTGCCAGAATGGATTACTAGACCCGAGTAACAGTTTTGAGCCAACTTAGCTTATATTGTTACATGTTAATTTATCTTTTAGAAGGACTTACAGTTGCATTTGGCTTGGATAAGGTATAAATATAAATTATCTTTTTTATCCAAATAGTGTAAAATTGTGTGTAAGAGCATGCATGCGAATATGAAGAGGCAGATTATTTAGTTGGTTACAACAATATAAGGAACAACAAAGACTCATCCATCAAAGTTAGGTGATTAGTTTATATCATTGGATCTTATTCAACAAATTAGAGTTGCATTGAAGATCATCTACTGGTTCATCCTTAGGTGCATCAGCAAAATCCTCTAACAAGGTGGACCTACCAGACCTTTATAAATCTCCTAATAGAGTTGCATTACTTGATTGTATTATATTAAATCCTTTCACAAGGTGGACCTAATAGTTCTTATTGTTCCTAATAGGGAAGGCCATCAAAAGTGGTCAATTGTAAGCTTGAACAAGCTAAATTTATAATGCAGTAATAAATCTTGTGGGTACCATCCCCACCCCAATTTTACTTTCTATTTGGAGGGTTTTTGGGTAATCAAATATTGTGTCAACTATTGTGGATGTTTGATTGCTTTTCATTTCATGCACACAATCAAATTAGATAATCTAATATTGGATTAAAAGGATTAAGTTTTATTGGTTCCTGATTCACCCCCCCCCCCTCTTAGTCACATTGACTCAACATATTTCCAACAACCTCACTTATGGAAATTGGAATATAATAGAATTAATCATCAAGGTAATGTCATTCAATCAAATTATTTATCTATCATATATGAGATGTTTTGAATTTTTATTTTTATATTGTATTTTGATTACTCATGCTGTAATTGACAATGATTGTCATTGTTAACTTTTTTGACTTATATGCTTCATGAAGGTCGTCAAGGCATTAATGACCAGCTTCCAAAGGGACCAAAAAGTTATCCCATACAATTTTGTAGGTTTCCGTACTATGAGAAGTTACAAATTATGCATTTGTTTGATAATATGCATATCAAAAAGAATATAAAAGAGACATTATGGAAAATATTGGATGGAAGGCATGACAAATAAAAAATTTCCAAAATTTGTAGTGACATTCAGGAATCCAATCATCCAATGAAAAATGTCATTCAATTAAATAGTGATGGAGACCAAATTAATATAAGTTTCCTTCCTTCGTTATTAACGAAGAAGAAAATCAATGCTATAAAAGAAGTCATACGAAAAATTTGATTTCCCACAGGATTTGGTGTGAACATAAACAATATCATAACAAAGAAAGGTGAATTTTGGGTAGGGATAAAAATGCATGATTGAAATACCTTCATTAAGGTATGATTGTTGACCTCCTATACATTGGTTTATTAAGAAATGGATTTCTAGTATCAAATCAATAGAATGACTAAAATCGTAGTGTAAGGGTAGCCCAGTTGGTAACTCAAATATATTATGATATTTTGTCAAAATATGATCCATTGATCTTTGTTTATTTTTTGTGGTGTTCACCGTGGCATGGGAATTGCATACTATTTTTTTATTCCTCAAAACAAATCATCAATAATAAAATATTCTAGTTTGAGAAATTGGCCTTTTATATTTTTTTTGCACTAATCAAAGATGCACAGTGTGCAGGACTTACCTTAGGTATCTAATACTTTTGTTCACCCAATTTTATTATCACACTTTGTGACCTAAACTCATATACACCATGACATAATACATGTACGGTTCCCCCAACAAACTTCACAAACATAGAGATCATGAGCTACATCACAAATTACATCATCTTTGAAGGGATTGAAGGAATATGGAAGATGACATTGCTTGTTCACTTGAATATTTTACCCTTGACTTACCCATCCCATAGAGGCAATTTTTTTCAAATTCAATCTTTTTAGGGTCTGAGCATATTAAGTTCTTTTGGCTACCACTATCAACACAATAAAATGCAAGGCATTTCCTTTGAACCACATATGTGAGTGGAACAATCTTTCCTCATCCTCACATGGCAATATTTTTGTAGTGACTATTGTGGCATATAGGTCAGCCTCAATGAACTATTCATTTTATTTTCATTTTCAAGAATCTATCGTCTTAGGCTCAATATCTTCTTCACGTGTCTCCATCATTAAATTTTTTATAGTTCTGCAATCTTTGGTATTATGAGAGGGACTTCTATGGAGTTCACACCACATACCTGTATCTTGTTGTATTTTCTTCACACCCAATGTCTTATTTGTTAGTTAATTGGGAAATGACTCTTTGGTTTTTTGTTTCCCTATAGGTTTACTACTTTCACATTTCCATTTGTTGTTCATGAAATTATCCCTCCTTTTTTTCTTGAATTTATCCTCAATCTTTGAAGCATAATTAAAAGGATTGGAAAAAGTATTTATATTAAGGAAGTCCATTTTGGTATGGATATACCTATGAGGTCCACTATGATATTTAAAAACTGGATGTTTATCTGAGTCTTTGATGTCAAGTTTTTCTAAGAGACCATGATTAATGTTAGTATACTCCTGAACTGATTGGTCCTTCTCCTACCAAAGAAATTTTCATTGCATATATTTTTATTCATAGGTATCCCTTAGGAAATTACTCCTATTTTATGTGTTCCATGAAGTCTCCCATTATCGATTTTCTATCAAAAATATCAAATTCTTGGTTGTCTTGGGTTTCCCTGGCTATCGGTTTAACTTCTCATGCTTGTTTCACACAAGTCTCATCTTTGAGGAGGGAAACGATGATTTTTTCTACATACGAGAAGTTGTTAGAAAAAATATATATTTATAGCATGGATAACCAATCATCAATAGTATCTGCATCAATTTTCCCTTAAAATGTTGGAATGTCAAATTCACCTACACTTTGAGCGCGGTGAGTCCGCCAAATGTGGAATTTGTGGTATTCATTTGTGAACCTCAATTTTAAAGCATATGATAAAATTTCTCCATCATTTCCTCACACTTCTTATTTAATTCTTCTTCCATCAATGTTTTGAATGGTTCTTCGATTCCATCAATATACGGTCTTGCCTTTTGTTATCGTATGCGTCTTAAAGATAGGTGATCTAAAGGAAAACTTGTTTTCCACCCAAACCTTTGGTAAGTTGACCATGTGTGATTAGACATATAGGAGTGAACAAGATTTGATACTATTGATGTAAATTATGGTTTTGAGTAATGATACCTAGTGTATAACCTATGTATGGTATTGACATACCTGTTACAAGAACAATAAATTTGCAAAGAAATATACAAGCCAAAAGTGATTCTATTCCATTTAAAAATAAGTTTATACAATGTTTGTGAGATCCCAAGGGTCACCAAAATCCCCTTGGAATAGAAAATGAGTAGTTTGGAAATATATATTACAAAATAAAAAACCAAAATCTATCAAAAAAGACAAAATACTATATATAAATTTAGTCCTATAATTCCCAATGAGCACATGTGCTACCAAAGAAGTAGTATACGAATGTCTCATGGGAGAAAAGTGAGCCACCTTGGACAAATTTTCCACAGCAACCATAATGGCATCATGATGATGTGATGATATAGGTAGCCTAGATAGTGTTCAATTTCCACTCAAGAATGGAATGTGGTTGAAAAAGACCTCTTGGATACTAATTCTCTGCCTTCACTCTTTGACAATCAAGACATCTCACCATTAAATTGATAACATCATGCCTCATCCCTACCCAAAAGAATAACTATCTTAAATCAACATGCATCTTTTTGATGTTAGGATGCACAAAATACAACACACGATATGCCTCAAACAAAACCAATTAACAAAGATCACTTGACACTGGCACATAAATATGCCCATGGTACCACAAAATCCCATCTAAATCTAAAGAGTAACCTAAATACTAACCCATAAGGGTACATCTGGACTCAATCTCCTCTCTAACTTCCTGATACCAAGTGTCACCAGGTAAGGCCTCAAGAATACGACTACGTAAATCTACACCAAGAGACAAAATAGAGATCTCATTCCTCTTTCTACTCAAGGAATCTAAAACAACATACTCTTTCCCTTTGATGTAATGAACATCAAATCATACCCATAAAGGAACTACATCCAAGAAAATTTTCATGGATTCAAGCTCGACACAACCACTACTAACTCCAAATCATGGGTGGGGTAGATCATCTCATGAGCCTTAAGCTTCTAGGACCCATATGCAATTACTCATCCCTCCTTCATAAAAAAGTGCTCCCACACCCTCCAATGATGCATCAGGTCACACCATGAAATTTCTTGCAGGATGTGGCAGAACCAAGATAGGTGCACTAGTCAAACACTCCTTAAGAGTCTCAAAAGATGACTCACACAATGCAAACCAAAAAAACTTCTTCCCTTTCCTCTAAAGAGAAGTGATAGGATAAGACAACCGATAAAAATCCTTCATGAATCAAGGTAGTAACATGTCAAACCCATAAAATTATGAACATGAGGAACACCATTCAGTGCTAGCCAATCTATAATAGTCTAGATCTTTGGAGGATCCACAGAAATACCCTCTCTAGAGATGATATGGACCAAATATCTCACCTCAGTCTGGAATAACTAATATTTAGCTAGGTTTCCAAACAATTGATGATCAGGAAGACACTATAAAACCTAAAATAAATGGCCCTCATGTTCCTCCATAGTCCTTGAATACACTAAAATATACTCTAGAAATACAAGGAAAAAATGGTAAAGATAGGTGTAAAACATACCATTCATCAAACTCATTAACACTGATGGTGCATTGGTCAACCCAGAGGGTACAACCATAAACTCATAATATCTATAGCAAGTGTAAAATGTTGTATGATGAATTTCAGCCTCATGGATACAAATATGATGGTATCTTGACTTAAGATCTATCTTCATGAACACTCTCACTCCCTTCATCTGATAAAATAAATTATTAATCCTTGGAAAGGGATATCAGTTCTTCAATGTCACCTCATTCAACTACTGGTAATCAATGCACAAATGCATGGATCCATCCTTCTTCTTCATGAAAATTATTGGTGCACCCAAAGGGTATACACTAGGATGAATATGGCCTTTGGCCAAAAAATCCTCTAACTACAATCTAATCCCACTCAACTCCTGAGTATTCATATATTAAGGTACCCAAGAAATAGGCTTAGCTCTGGGAATGAGATCAATATGGAAGTCTATTTCATTCTAAGGACGCATACTTGAAATATCACTCAGAAACATATCTACAAAATCATGAAGCAATGTGTGATCATAAAGAGATACCTCTCGAATCTCAACCCCATCAAAATTACTAACAAAGACTGCAAAAAACTGGCAACCCTCTCGCATACTCTACTTTAGCTTCATAGCTAAGATCACACAAAGTGAAATAAATATCTGGACCCCTACAAGATCAAAACACCCACCCGTGTTTTCGAAACATTATACCAACTTACACAAAAAATCTATACATGCATGGTGAGAATCTAACCAATCCATACCTAAAATAATACCATACAAACCCAAGGGTATGATAAAAATATCTACGGTGCTAGTGAAGGTTCCCAAAGCCAACACACAACCAAAAATGAGGGAGTCCACAACCACTCTAAAACCCATGGCTAACTCAACCTTCTAACTATCAACCTACCATGCTGCCACTAGCCCACATCGCTCAATAATGAAGAGGAAAAATAATAATTTGAAGAAGTATAATTAAATAATATAGAGGTATAAATACCATGCAACACACTTGTAGTCTTAACAAGGGTTCCCTAGTGATCAAATTTGCGGTTATCAACTGCAGAAAAAACTCCCTGGGATCTAGCTGCATCATAAATAGTAGGATCAAAAGTAGCCTACCTCTGACTATATCTAGGAACCATTATTTGAGGACATAATGTTGTTTTATGACCATGTTGGTCACATGTGAAACATACCACTGAACTATAATGATACCTTGCAGCGGGTGGACTATATTGATGGAAACTACCACTACTAGCACACTGCTATACTTCGAGATGACTGACTAGACTAAGACCTCCTATCACAGTACCAATTAAGGTCTCTCAGTGGTGAGGTACCTACACTATGGACACTTTGTTAACTCTTGGGGTATCATTTCCTATGGTGCTGCTAGTGACCTACCCAATCTGGTGTCAAATATGCCTAGCAAGAACCTGTGGGCTATACCTATGTACCTTGTATACTTATTTTGCTACCAAATCCTCTAGAAAAGTTACCCTCAGACAATCTTTCCTTCTTGGAAAAAAATGGAAGAGTCCTAGATTGTTTCATGCAAATGTCTCCAATAATACAATCATTAAGAACTCAAACAAAGTGTTGTACTAACATAATATCATCTTGGTTATAGCTAGAATATTGCCTCAACTTATAGAACCTAAGCTCATACTGGTCCAAATTCATGACACCCTATTGGAGGTGGTGGAACTCATCAGCATGTGCCTCTCAATAATGGTTAGAAAGGAAATTCTCATGGAACTGCTCCTCAAAAATCTCCCAAGATAGTGTCACGATATCTAATTGAGCTTCTACTCCTATATGCACCACCAAGTAAACTCAAAACTCCTAAGGTTCATGATGGAACACAAAGCTCTAGTATCTCTTTCATAAGGGTGCATAGCAAAGCAGTGCCCAAGATCTAAAAGAAAAGTCTCAGCCTTAGTACCAATGCAATAACCATTAATCAAAGGTGGATGAGACCTCAAAAGATATCTCATATGTCCTTTATGGATATAATCCTCATCCACCACTGCCTTGTCTCTCCTATGTTCAACTCTCAAACCATGAGGGGTATGAGAATAATCAAACTCTCTCCTCTCCCCATGATCACCTGAATCGGATAACTTAGACTCTCCATGGTGAGATTCCTCCCAACGAGGTCCCAACTAAGTTATAAGTTATTGTAACAATTAAACCAATTGAGCATTCTCACAATTACGACCATGATCCTATATACTCTTCTTCTTGATACTCCTTCTCAAGGTCATCTCAATGGTAATTTCATCGACCATCACCACATCTAGGAGGCATCCTTCAAAGAAAAATAAGATATGGATAAAAATTACATATAACATGTTTAATAAGCCACACTAAGGCAATGAGGGATAATAACGACCATCAGAGAGAACAACAACCACACACCACTCACACCAAACACAATAAGAGAATATATATAGAGATCCAAAAGTATGAACATGGGCTCTAATACCAAATTTAATGCTCCACCAAGGAACCCTTGGCAACATAGGATTAAATATGCACTAAATAAATTTTTATAAACATTAAGATATAACAACATCTGACAAGTGCAATAGTAACCAAACACATAAGAAAAGATAGAACAGTAATGATCCACAATTGATAATACCCAAGAGGAAGAATTTTAACACTTCCAAGGGTTCTATCAAATACTAAATACACACTCAAAATAGAGTACACATGTTCATGAGATTACAATCATAGAGGGAATACAACCATCCTCATAATCCTTCCAAACATAGATTCATTTTAAACCCAAATTGAAAAGTGAACTAAACAACATCATATTGAATCCAAAAATTAATTGTGAATACATGAAAAGCATCCCAAAAACATAAGGAATCCAAGTATAAAATTCATTTTTATGTAGACCCTCAGAAAGTTTCCATTGACATTGGTAAAAGATAAAATACGTTAAAACAATATTTAAATGCGATAAACTGCCTTTTATTCATATGCACTAAAAAAAAAATCATGCACTAATCTGTCAGTTAAATGTGCTTAAATAAAGATGTGTGTGCTAAAATATGGGTCATATGTGCTAAAAAAAAAGTTATATATATATATATATATATATAAGACTATTGGTCAAGTGTGCTAAAACTAGGGCAAATGCGCTAAACTGTCCCTACAAAGTGAAAATTAAAATAAAACATAAAGAGAAGGGGTTTTCTGGGTCTGACAACCAAATAGGTTTGCCAACAACATTGTACAGCTTAAACAAAAGGATATCTTGATACCAGGGAGTATCAGATACACAAATCAATGCCATCAAAACTCAAAAAAAAACATCATAACATAATAGAAACAAATATACTAAGAATCAAATACCAAAAACATAGAAATAGATACAAAGGATAGAAAGGAGCACTCTATTCACAAGATCTATGCCTAAAGAAGATATCCACCTACACACAGGTCCATAATAGTGGTAAAATGAAATGTCACGCTACAATGTAGAACCCTTAGGCCCAACTCACCATGCTCGCGAATATAGTAACCCAAACACAATTATAAGGTAAACACACACACACACACCAAAGAGGCTAACACAGACACCAAGTAGATGTATAACTCATAGGATGACACAAAGGTACAAGTACAACCATAATGAAAGTAACACAATACAAAAAGTCAGGGTCACTACTCAGAGTTATCAAGGCTGAAGTGCATCGGCCGAGGTGGAGTATCATTACTTGGCTCATATTAGGCCAAGTAGCATCGATTATTTGATCAATGTCCATAGATGACTAGGATTGATATGTATCTTTGATAAAAACCAGTAGGTGGCTAGATATGATGTCTTCTATCTACGTCCTCATATGGATAGACACTGACTTACCTTCTATCAATACCCTTGGGTGGCCAGGTAGTCAATTATTCTTATCAATATGTTTTAACCCCAATTTAGTTTTTTATGTTATCACTTATTAATAACTTCTTCACGTGACTTGTACTAGTGACTTGCAAGCCAAGGTCAACATAAGAAGTGACTTCACACCTCTACCCAAGCCATGACCCATCTTGTTTTACAATTAGGCACAATGCAAAAATGTACAATGCGGGAAGGGACTCCTAGTTCACCAAAACCATAAAGGACTCTCAAATCTATAAAGAACCACAATGTGCATAGTAAGATCGATTGGTCTCAACCAAGAGTGTGGGTCCCACAAGATCTCAGAATGGCACACTTAATGTGCTCACAATGTAGTCTCAAACACCAATATAAAACACTCAAAATGAAATCATAAATCAAACATTGAGAACCACAAAGGGAGAAAATGCAATTACAAGTGATCACAACACAGAGCAACCAGCACTTTGTTAGGATCATATATTCCAAGGTAAATCCAAGATTTATAAAGTAAAACCACTCAATGACCAAAAATATAGAATATTACAATATCCCAAAAGAACACATAGCGTGCATGGCGACACACAAAATTGGATGGCATGCAAAATGATGTTCCCACAAAAACACCCTATTGGAAAACATATTTGTCTCTTGCAAAATATACACAATTATTAAATCAATGACTCAAGCCCTTTAAGAAACACATCTACAAGTAAAAATTGGGAAAACAACTCTGTTTGTTTCCCTCTAAATTTTTCAAGGTACAACTCCCTGATCATATTTTCAATGAATTAAACTATACAAACACACATGCATTCTTTTCACCAAAAAAAACATAAGGCATAATGCATCCAACTATCAACATGTTTTGAATATATGAATTACAAAACCACTCATCAAAATGACACATGAAATTAAAGTTCTCTATAAACTTGAAAATAATTGAATTTACTCACAAGCTTTATCATTCGCACAGAAAAGACATAACTTGAACATAAACACAAAGATTTATATTCCTTCAGCCAATCCAAAATTTCTTTCATTCAAAGATAAAATATTCCCAGTTCACCTTTCAGAAAGTATATAAGTATATCTCTTGTATTGCTAACAGAGTCTCTTCATAAAAACCCAAAATTCCAAACCCTTAATATTGGTTCATTCCATAATTTATAGTAGAGTCTTAACCATAAATATCTTTGAAGCTACCTATAGTTTCAAAATAACCACAGGTCAAAAATAAAACTAGTTTTAATAACTAAACTAAATAACCATTGGATAAACATCCCCAGTTTTAGAAAAAGTCTTTTAAAAGAAGGAAAACTAATATTAAGATGCACGTGGTGGATTTTCACTAGCAATTCCTCTAGATTATGTGGACACATTTTGGTTTGCCTTCCACTCCTTGTAGGCATTTGTAAATGTTGCCCAAATTTTCCATCCTATGTAATTTGGCCTGTTTTGCCCTGTCATTCATACTCATTCTCTGCTTCCTTGCTTTCTACTCTTTCCCGGGGTTTTCTGATTTTAAATCCGCTGTGGTTGCCGCGCAAATATGGTCATGTCCATTTTTGAAGTTATGTCTCAGCCCATCGCTTTGTCGTGTCAGTTTTTATGTCATGTCCTTATATTGCGCGACTGCGCGACGAGTTGCAAATTAAAGGTCATCGCGCAATCGCGAGCCGTTTATGAAGAGTTCTGCTTTGTCTGCGACTGCGCGACGAGTTGTAAATCATGTTATCGTGCAATCACGATCTATTTTTGAGTAGCTCCGATCTGTCCACAAATTCGTGATGAGCTGTCCGAGAAAGGGAATTGCGCAGTCGCGAGGCCTTGTCAAAGTCAGGTTATGAGCTCGCGGGTGTGCGAAGAGCTAAACAAGGGACGCGTCGCACAGTCACACAGACAGTTTTCACAGTTGATAAGGGTCTGTGACTGAGCGACCAAAGGGACCGTTCAACTCATCGCCCACCCGCTGATGTTTTGGGGTGATCGGAGTTGAGCTCGTGAGGGTGCGATGAGCAAAGGAGGAGTTGAGCTCGTGAGGGTGCGATGAGCAAAGGAGGAGACTTGTCGCTCAGTCGCCAGATAGTAAAAATGATGAAGTGTTAGCCCGCGAGTACGCGACGAGCAAAGAAGGTAGCTAATCGCTCACTCGCTGATCAATGAAAGAAAAGGAGGGACAGCTCGTGAGTGAGCGACTGAAAGGAAAAAGTGTATGGTTGCGCACTCACGGTCAATAATGAAGTAAGATTTTAAGGCCTGCGAGTTGGCGACTAGTCAAAAATCAGCTACTATCGCGCACTTGTGCATGAAATAAAAATAGAGTAAAGGGGTGGGCGAGTGCGTGATCAGACATAATATGAGGAATAAAGAATGGAGGTCATCGCTCAGTCGTCGAGCAACTTAGATAAAGGAAAAAGGACATGCGAATGTGCGACGAGCAGAAGAAAGATGGCATCGCGCAGTCGCTAGACAATAAAGGTAAAGGGAAAATGGCTCGTGAGCTTGCGACCGAGTACAAAATGGATGTTGTCACTCACTCGCGCATATGACGAGGATAGAGTATTAAGAAGTGCGGGTATGCGATTAGATAGAGGGTGCAGACGAGGAGATGAATGTCGCTCAGTCGCTCAATATCCAACAGTCAGTTTAAACAACCAGCGACTGTGCGATGATTGGGTAGATGAAAGTTTTCAGAGCCCAGGTTGTTCAGTTTGTAGATGAGAGATGTTTTTCTCGGCTTGCAGGTTTTCAAAGGTTTGTCAGAATATTCTAAATTGCAGAATTATGTACAGAACAGTCTGCTGATATCTGAAATAGATTTGTTTCAATATCGGTAAAAAGAAGAAGAGATTCAGAGTGCGACAGGCCAAGGAATAGATGGCATCGCTTACTCAATGAATGAAAAGAAACAGAAGTATCAGATATTTTCTCAGACGCTGGAAGGATCAGATTTTTGAAAGGTCAGAAGAGTTATTGCAATTTGGAGACTTGTGTGACTCTTCTAGAGGGATAAGACTGCTTCTGTGAAGGGGCATTTATGTTGATATTTTTGGATAACTTTTAAAGGGCTAAGCGGTGGCTAGACAGGAAAAAAGGTCTGATCGAGAAGTTATTGCTCTCCAAAATGCAGTTGGCTAAAAAGCATAAGTATGAGTTGAGGACTCATTTTGAAGAGAGGTCCATTTTTTGTAAAGGAGAGAAGCCCACTTTTGCAAGGAAGTCATCTTTGCTCAGAAAGCCATCTATGGTATTTGTTATACCCTCTGGTTCTTCTACTCTTTGTAATCTCCCATTGATGATTAAGACATTCTTGAGGTACTTGTGATATTTTTTCTATCCCTGTCTTCACTATCTCGATTATCTCTTATTGGATTGAAGTTTATGAATGCTGTTAATGGAAATTGGGGTTCCTAGTCCCTCTCATTTTCTGTGCTTTTGTGTGTTACTGTGTCTGATATGATTTTAGATGTTTTGTGGGTATACTAAAACCCCTAGCAGTCTTGTCTCATTCCTACACCTAGTTACAGAAAAGGATGTTTGTTTGCAGGTCATAGGTCGAGTCCTTTGTTCAGACCCTCCTATGAAATACTTATGCAAGCCTATCTAGTGAGTT
>MU225611.1:312806-352074 GCA_018584345.1 Thuja plicata | reverse complement strand
TTTTAAGGATACTACTCTAGTATCCGAGCAGGGACCTATGGTAAATGGGCTTTCATGTGATGAGGGGAAGGAATCTGAGGTATCAGTGCAGAGTGATGACTGTGATGAGGAGGGACAACAAGTTGTGAAGTAAGAAATGGATGCCCAGCCTATGCTCTTGGCTGATTTGTTTGATGAGATTTCCCTCTTTGTTGATGATGAAGAAGAGACCATACCATCACCTATGGCTGAGGATCAATCAGAACAAGAGGTTCACAATCAACAGGAGGTTGATACACAAAAGGATGTTGTGCTTTTGTTTGCCGTGCTGCCTAGTTTTGAGCAAGATGATAAAGTTATAAAGGAGTTGTTCCAAGAAAAGAAAATAGACAAAGGCCCTGAGGAGATTGATTTCTTTGGTATCATGGAGGCCTTTTGTGATAAATTGAATGATGAGCCCCTATTCCTTGGAATGGAGGTTCAAAGTTGTGTGCCTATGGAAAGAGGCCTAGTCTTAGATTGCTCTCCTTCAGAAGGACTGCTGCATGAACAAGAGTTGGAGACGGTCTCAGATCCTCAATATGTTAGCAACTTTGATGAGCCCCTAGCCTGTTCAAAAGAAGAGGATAATAGTCCCCTGACTAAGGATGATGACTTAACATGGCTATCCAGGATGGAAGACAAGCATGAAGATAAAAAAGAAACCATCAAGGAAAGTACTACTGTTAGACTTTCAAGAGGCTGCCCCATCAGGTACTTGGCCCAGAAGGAGTTTACCGAGGCCTCTCCATATGGCCAATCAGAGGAAGGTAAACTTTATCTCATTTTTACAGAGGCAATTCTTAATTATTTGATAAATCTTTATGTGCCTCTAGTTCTTATAGTTACCCTTGTGCACTCAATGCAAAATATCCTGATGAGGAAGGGTAGCTATTTTTCACAACCAGTGAATGGTTTTGTTTAACCAGCTTCTACACTGGTTAGTTTAGTTTTAGGTTAGGTTTCCTACTTTTCAAGAAGTGCACGTGCACAGTTTTGCCCTGTCAGGTTTTGTGCTCAAGAATGACTCCATGCCCAATGGATAATTTGATGTCAATAGGCTACTGGTTTTCATGTCTAGCAGACTGACATCTCACAGAAGTCGCCAAAATGTTGCCCAAATTTTCCATCCTATGTAATTTGGCCCGTTTTTCCCTGTCATTCATACTCATTCTCTGCTTCCTTGCTTTCTTCTCTTTCCCAAGGTTTTCTGATTTTAAATCCGCTGTGGTTGCCGCGCAAAAATGGTCATGTCCCTTTTTGAAGTTATGTCTTAGCACATCGCTCTGTCGCGTCAGTTTTTATGTCATGTCCTTATATTGCACGACTGCGCGACGAGTTGCAAATTAAAGGTCATCGCGCAATCACGAGCTGTTTATGAAGAGTTCTGCTTTGTCTGCGACTGCGCGACGAGTTGTAAATCATGTTATCGCGTAATCATGATCTATTTTTGAGTAGCTCCAATCTATCCGTGAATTCACGATGAGCTGTCCGAGAAAGGGAATCACGCAGTCACAAGGCCTTGTCAAAGTTGGGTTATGAGCTCGCGGGTGTGCGACGAGCTAAACAAGGCACGCGTCGCACAGTCGCACAGACAGTTTTCATAGTTGATATGGGTCTGCAACTGAGCGACCAAAGGGACTGTTCAACTCATCGCCCAGCCGCTGATGTTTTGGGGTGATCGGAGTTGAGCTCGCGAGGGTGCGACGAGCAAAGGAGGAGACTTGTCGCTCAATCGCCAGATAGTAAAAATGATGAAGTGTTAGCCTGCGAGTATGCGACGAGCAAAGAAGGTAGCTAATCGCTCACTCAATGATCAATGAAAGAAAAGGAGGGACAGCTCGCGAGTGAGCGACTGAAAGGAAAAAGTGTATGGTCGTGCACTCATGGTCAATAATGAAGTAAGATTTTAAGGCCTGCGAGTTGGCGACTAGTAAAAAATCAACTGCTATCGCGCACTCCCATGAAATAAAAATAGAGTAAAGGGGTGGGTGAGTGCGCGATCAGACATAATATGAGGAATAAATAATGGAGGTCATCGCTCAGTCACCGAGCAACTTAGATAAAGGAAAAAGGACCTGCGAATGTGTGACAAGCAGAAGAAAGATGGCATCGTGCAGTCGCTAGACAATAAAGGTAAAGGGAAAATGGCTCGTGAGCTTGCGACCGAGTACAAAATGGATGCTGTCGCTCACTCGCGCATATGACAAGGATAGAGTATTAAGAAGTGCGGGTATGCGATCAGACAGAGGGTGTAGACGAGGAGATGAATGTCGCTCAGTCGTTCAATATCCAACAATCAGTTTAAACAACCAGTGACTGTGCGATGATTGGGTAGATGAAAGTTTTCAGAGCCCAGGTTGTTCAGTTTGCAGATGAGAGATGTTTTGCTTGGCTTGCAGGTTTTCAAAGGTTCGTCAGAATATTCTAAATTGTAGAATTATGCACAGAACAGTCTGCTGATATCTGAAATAGATTTGTTTCAATATTGGTAAAAAGAAGAAGAGATTCAGAGTGTGACAGGCCAAGGAACAGATGGCATCGCTTACTCAGCGAATGAAAAGAAACAGAAGTATCAGATATTTTCTCAGACGCTGGAAGGATTAGATTTTTGAAAGGTCAGAAGAGTTATTGCAATTCAGAGACTTGTGTGACTCTTCTAGAGGGATAAGACTGCTTCTGTGAAGGGGCATTTATGTTGATATTTTTGGATAACTTTTAAAGGGATAAGCGGTGGCTGGATAGGAAAAAAGGTCTGATCCAGAAGTTATTGCTCTCCAAAATGCAGTTGGCTAAAAAGCATAAGTATGATTTGAGGACTCATTTTGAAGAGAGGTTCATTTTTTGTAAAGGAGAGAAGCCCACTTTTGCAAGGAAGTCATCTTTTCTTAAAAAGCCATCTGTGGTATTTTTTATACCCTCTGGTTCTTCTACTCTTTGTAATCTCCCATTGATGATTAAGACATTCTTGAGGTACTTGTGATATTTGTTCTATCCCTGTCTTCACTATCTTGATTATCTCTTATTGGATTGAAGTTTATGAATGTTGTTAATGGATGTTGGGGTTCCTAGTCCCTCTCATTTTTTGTGATTTTGTGTGTTACTATGTCTGATCTGATTTTAGATTTTTTGTGGGTATACTACAACCCCTAGCAGTCTTGTCTCATTCCTACACCTAGTTGCAGAAAAGGATGTTTATTTGCAGGTCATAGGTCGAGTCCTTTGTTCAGACCCTCCTATGAAATACTTATGCAAGCCTATCTAGTGAGTTGTGACTTATTAGACTTGATTCCTCCATTGGTTTCATCCATCTATACTGAGATCCAAACCCTAATTTCGGTGTATCACCTAGTAGGTAGTTTGCTTTCAGTTATTTCCCTTTCCATGCAATCCTTCTAACCCTTTTCCCCTCAAGTTTACTTTCCTATTTAAGAGCAAGCTAAGGTGATTATCCAAGAGGAACCAGCCTAGAATCTGTAGGTCTCATCTCGGTTAGCAGAGGTCCCACAACCTTGAGATGACTCCCTTGTTATACTGGATTATCAAGACCAAGAGAGCTTGAGATCAGAGGCACAAATTCAGTGTATAACAGTAAATTCTTGAGCAAATGAAGGGTTAGGGGTCTTGATGAGTGTCATCCTCTATTTCCATGCATCATTTTGCCACTTCATTTCCCTGAGTATATGTGCATGCGACGGTAACTATTCATTAAGAAGGAACTACATAGACTCGATCTGTGTTATCTTTGAGAAGTTCTTAACAATAGGTATCTTTTCCTTCTTCATTCTGCCCGTTGATTTCTTGAATTCTATGAATACAACATCCACATCATGATCCATGGTGCCATCATGCCAAACATAGGTAACATTGATAAATTTCATATCACTATCTAAACAATTAGTCATTTTCTGCAATTCTTTCTCCATCTTCAAAAATTCCTGGCACCCAGTTTTTACGAAGTTCCTCCAGTCTATTTTCTTCTTGCAAATGGCCAACCGAGCCTCATCAACATTCTTTAGGTATTTATCTGATTAGAATTTGTTTACCACATATCTTTGTACTTCATGAATTTATAGAGAAACCTCTTTCCATTTCTCCTCTTCATTTTACCAAGATGACATTTGTGTTTGAATTTAATTGAGCATCTTTGTGAGTTCATTGTAAACAAATCTCAAATCAAGAATGCATTACTCATCATCTTTTATATTATTATCCACCCATTTTTCAAAGACCTCGGCCAACACCTTACCTCTCTATATCTTGTTGATCATTTTATGATTATCATGGGAAGTAGTGTTGAACGACTGTGGCACCTATGAGATTGGGTGAGGGCTTGAGTAGTTAATGACATCAATGTAAGAAACCATGGCTCTAATTTCCTATTTCATTTCCTTCTTATCTTTTTTGTCCTTCTAGGATTTACTTAACATATTTTTAGCATAAACCTCAAAGTGATGATTATCTGTTTCTTTATTGGCGGGGCCAAGGTTAACTTTCTCAATTGTAAAGTCATCAATGGAAGGGCTTGCAACTTATTCTTCCGTATTCAGCTTAGCTACCTCAGCTATCCAATTTCCTATATTTGAGTCAATATCAGCTCTAAATGTAGTCCTTAATTTGTTGGGATTTGATTCCTTGCTAGCATATTGTTCACCAAATCACCATCTGGAATTGAAACAAGAACTATGTTCCTCTTCTTGTTGATGCTGGAAGTTAACTAGGTAGGAGTACCTTCAAGTGAATCTTTTCTAGTATCAGATTTAGAAGGAGTAGTATTAATCATGGCCATTGAATCTGAGTTTAAAGGGGTGATTGTTCCTATTCTTCTCTATTTTCTTCCCTTAATTATAGGTCAGTAACCACTTCATTTTTGATCTCATCTTCCTATATGACTTTGACTTTGACCTAGTTACCTAGGCCAGAGGATTCATAGTAATAGGGCTTGTTAGTTTATTTCTGCTCAGGGACCCCTTTGATTTTTTATTTATCTTACCTGCATCACAAGATTTGATATTAGCATCAGTAGATAAAATAAACTAAAAATATTTGGTCTTTTATGTAGGACTTGATTTTTGAGAATCTCAGTTTCTTTTCACTTTCTTCCTTTTAAACCAAATATCAGCCCTCCACATGTCACCTAAAGTTCTTGTTTCAATGTCATATTTCTCATCTTCATCCCAATTAACCTCAGGAAGGGATGACTCTTTACTTCCTCAAACTTAGGATCAATTACCCCTTCATTATCACTCTGTATATCGACAATATCCATCTCCAACCGTATTGCTTATATTTGTTGCAAACTAAACCTACTCTAATTTCTTTTTCTAACATCAAATTCATCAACACATTCCTCCCAATAGTCTTCTAAGTGACTCATAGGTTGAAATTGGTTACCAAGGTTTAAATTTTGAATGACATATCCTTTGTTGTCAAAGCCCTACCTAGCTTTGTAGTACTTAAGATTAAATCTTTTCAAGTCATACCCAATACTCATGGCGTCCAAAAAATTTATACATGAAAAATGCCCTAGCTCTAAAGGGAAAGGGGTATTATATTCTTCCTTAGGAAGATACTTCTTGACCATTACTATTTATTTCCCGTAGACTTATTCTAAAATAAAACAATCCATGGAATACCTTGGAAATTTGGTAGGCTTCCCCTCATATCCTCCCACATGAATGTAGGCAAAATGTGGAAACTGAATGTAATAAATCCCATAGATGCTAACAAACCACCTTGCTTCATCTGTGATCCTTTTAACCACCATGTCTATAATTTCAAACAATAATCTCCCCGTGAAGATTTCATTCAGTCTGTTGTAGTCTTCCACAACTCTGTCTGTTTTCAATAGGTAGTAATACTCATATATTTTAATTCCCTAGGACCACAATTCATGAGTTAAGCCTACCCATTCTCTGGTATAGGAAAGATAGTAAATCAAGTAGGATGACATTCTAAAAATCTCTTGAATTGAGATGAGCAAAGTTAATTGTTCCATCATGAATTCAACTATTACTTCTCCCCAATCAATCCGTTGAAATCCCTAAAGAATTATTTGTATAAAGAAATACATCCACCCAGAGAAAATTTTGGCACTATTTGACCCCTTAACCCTATGCAATAATACTACCAAGTCCCTCACATAAGGTAACCTATGGTCGGTAGTGGCCTTGACATCTTGGAACCCCCTTTTTGAGGCTTAAGCAACCACCTATGGGCTATGGTATTTTTAAAGGTGTATTCCTTTTTTTATACTTATTAGCTGATAGGGTGGGATTAAAAATTGAGTAGGCTTCTTGTTTCGGGATTTTTAAGACAAAGATGATTATTTCCATATTAATGGACAAAAATATCTCCCCATTATATTTTTGAATGCATTGGTGCCTTGTTTCATATCTGTTGATGCATTTCCTTATCAATTCTAGATATGCCACTGCTAGAGGGAATGTAGTAGCCACAAGACCGCTTTCAATGATTTCGTTTGTAAGAGGTTCATCTAGTGAATTCATAAGTCTCCTTTTAAATTCTTCTATATCAAAATTAACCAAAGAAATATCTCTATATATTGGGGATTCACAAACTAAATCATTGGCATTATCAAAAACATAAAATGCAGACCTCATTTTTGCTTGTTTTACTGCAACTATCAGATAATGAATACAAATTCAAACTTCAATTTACCAAGAGGAGAAGGTTCTGAAACTCACCTTGTCAATTGTATACACTACAATGCTCCAACACAATAGCCCAAAAAACCCTCCTATGCTTTAACTAATGAATTCTTACTAAATGAGAAAATAAATTCACTAGGCTTCTTTAAAACAACTTACCTAATGCCAAATCTTGAAAGATTTAATTTCAAAATCTGTTACCTGTGCAAATTAAGGGCAATGTGACCTTATTTAATCATGATTAATTCCCCTTTTAATAGCTCATTTTACCATAAGTGTCCCATAAATCACACGTGTGCTCCATCAAATCACATTCACTTCTGGCACTTCAACATTTAATTTCTCCTTTTCAGTGGAATCATGTTGGAAAGATACAATGTAAACAATTGTTGTTTTGTCATTGATGTCAAACCTTAACTAGTGAGACCATTTCTATCTGTTTGAGTACCATATCTATTGATTGCTGAAGAATATTTGAAGGCAAGGATAACAAGAAGACCGAGTGAAATGGTTGAGTTATGGGAAACTACAAGGGTACTTGATCAGTTGGCACATTGGCAAAGTAATGTGTTGTTTATCTATAACACTAAGTTAAGATATCAGTTTACTAGGAATAGTATATGCTGAGTGAAGTTTGTATTGACCAAGCACCAGTGTATGTTGAGCATAATTTCCAGTGTTGGCCAAGCGCCAGTATTTTGGTAAATGTTGAGATTTGAGATCTCTGGCCGACATAATTGAATTTATTGGGATATGTAAAGTTAATGATCCACATTATTTAATGCACGGTTAACCATAATTTATGCATGGATTCAAGATTTAATTTGTGATTGCTTTGGAGAAGTAAATTAAATGTAAATGATGGAAAGATCCATTGGATCTAACCTAACCTAAGATCTACGATCTTGATTAAGCGGCAAATATTTATTTTACCTAGATGAAGAGGTATAAGATAACCTCGAGGGGTTATTCAAATTATGAGAAGTGTGTGCTAAGTGTATGTAAGAGGATTGCATGATTAATTGGTTGATTAGCATGATCTAGCAGAGAAGGCTGAGAAGAGAAGTAGAGAGTTATAAAAGTGATTGCTTGAAGGATTTCCAAGTAGATTTGAAGATTGAAATGAGAATAGAGGCCACTCAGTGAATTAGCATTAGAGCTAAATTGGATATGGATTTACAAAGTAAGTTGTATGTATCAGATCACACCTATTGATTACTTTCTAACCATTGTATCAGTAAAAATCCTTTAACCAGGTTGACCTAACAGTCATTTTATAAATCCTTTGAGAAAGGTGACATTCAAGTGGAATGTTCTAAGTCCTCTAACAAGGCTACTCCTGACAGGGTGATTAAATCCTTTAACCAGGTCACATTTAGCAGTGTGTTTTTTAATCTTTAACCGGGTTGGCTCCTAACAGAGCTCACTTCAGAAGAGTGAAAATTTGGTAGCATGTTACTCATGGTTTTTCCCAAATTGGGTTTCCACGTTAAATCTTGGTGTTAACTTGTGTGAATGTTTATGTTGTGTTTTACTGTTAAGTTTCTGCAAGTTGATTACATTTGAACAATAAACTAAATATTTATGTTGTTGCTACCGAGCATATATGAGTTGTTTGAAGTGATATAAAGTTTCATTTGGTACATCTAGACCTATGAATAACTAATTCACCCCCCTCTTTGTTATTCTAAATTCATTCTAACAATTGGTATCAGAGCTTTTGTCTCTTGAAAACAATTTGAAGGTACTTGGAGCGAAATATCAAGATGTATAAAAAGGAGGTACCGAAGTTGAACAAAGATAACTTCCCTGCATGGAAAAGTTTGATGAAACTACATCTGGCTAGTATTGGTGATGCCGCTAAGTGCTATGTTGAACATGATTATGTAGCCCCACCAGCACCTCTCACCTCTGAATAGTTAAGAGAAAAGAAGGAACACAATCAAGCAATGTTGGAGATCACATCATCCCTGAGCTATCCTGAATTTGAAGACATAAATGACTGTAAAAATGCAAAGAAGATGTGGGATACCCTAGAAACCATCTATGGAGGAGGTACAAATGTTCTAAGAGCCAAATCTGAAAGTTTAAGAGGTAAGTTTGATGAAATAAAAATGCAAGAAGGAGAAAATATAGTTCAATATTGTGGTAGGATAAAAGAAGATGTGAATGCTATTAGAGGAGCTAATGGAACCATTGATGATAACACCATTATGAGCAAGGTACTGAGGAATCTTCTTCCTATATATTCTATTAGAGTCTCTACAATTCAAGAATTGGGATGTACTCCTAATAATAATTTGACTTTTGAAGGTCTGGTAGGTAGACTTACTGCATTTGAGATGTCAAATTTTGATAACTACACTCCACAAGCTATTGAATCTGCATTCAAGTCCTAGTTGGTCCTTAACAAATCAAAGAAAGGAAAGAAATGTGTGAACAGTGACAGGGAAACTACAGATGATGATCTGGAAGAACTTGAGGCACTTATGGAAAGAAGACTATCTAGAGGAAAAGGAAAATTTAAAGGTAAACTTCCTATCATTTGTTTTTCATGTAACAAAGTTGGTCATATTTCTACTAGATTTTTTGATAAGAATGACAAAGATAAAAGAAGAGACAATAAGTACAAAGACAAAAAGGATGACTGAGACTTCAGAAAGTATAAGGATTAAAAAGATAAAGGTAAGAAATATTTCTATATAGTTGAAGAAGCTTTTGACAGTGGATCTAACAATTTTGATGAAAATGATATAAAATTTGTGTATGTTGCTATCAAAGATGATTCTGATGATGATGAGAAAAATGCATTAATTTCTTATATGAGTAAAGGTGACCGTTGGATTATTGATAGTGATTGTTCACATCACATGAATGGTGATAAAAATAAATTTGAGACCTTAGATCAATGCAAAGGTGGTTATGTTAAATTTGGTAAAGATGCACCATGACTTGTTAAAGGGAAAGGATCAATTAGATTGACTGAAAAGATTAGATTTGATAATGCATATTGGGTTTATGATCTTAACTATAATTTATTGATTTTCACATAGATAAATACTTCTGGTTACAGAGTTGAGTTCCATCATAAGAAGGAAAAGATCTTTGATGCCACTGGAGAACTAGTTGGAAGTGGAGAGTAGACAAAAGGTAACCTGTTCTATCTATACTTACCTGATGAGACATGCTTGTTTGCACAATATAATGTTGTTTGGTTATGGAATAAAAGGTTGTGTCATGTAAACTTTGATAACTTGGTAAGCATAAGAAAATTGAAAAAGGTTAGAGGGTTGCCTAAGTTAAAGAAACCTGAAAATGTAATGTGTAAGCAATGTCAGTTGGGAAAAATGACTAAGTCTAGTTTCAAGAGAAAAACTCATACTTCTGAGGAAATTATGGAATTGGTTCATCCTGACCTTTGTGGTCCCATTGGTGAGAAAAGTTACTGTGGAGATAGATATTTCATTCTATTTGTTGATGATTACTCTAGAAAGATGACTATTATGTTTCTTAAGGAAAAATCTGATGCATTCCAGTTATTTAAGTGGCACTTGTCAAAATTTGAAAAAGAGACAGGTAAAAGTATGAAATGTTTGAGATTTGACCGAGGAGGTAAGTTTATTTCTAATGAGTTTAACAGGTTTTGCAATGATCGAGGTATAAAAAGATAGATGTCCGCGCCTAGGACATCACCACAAAATGGTATTGCTGAAAGGAGAAATAGATCTATCATGGACTATGGCTGAACACTAATGATCGAGAAAAATGTTGCACATAAATATTAGAGAGAAGATGTGAGTATAGAAGTCTATACCCTGAATAGAGTATAAGTCAAGAAAGGTACTAATGCTACACCTTATGAGCTATGGTATGGATATGGACCTAATGTAAGATATTTCAAAGTTTTTGGAAGTAAATGTTTCATACTGAAGGATAACAGAAATGGAAAACTTGATGCTAAAGGTGAGGAAGGCATATTTCTTGGTTATTCAACTAGAAGTAAAGAATATAAGTGTTTGAATTCTAACACTAACAAAATTGTGGAAAGTACAAATGTTAGAATTGATGAATATGCAGAAAGAAATGAAGTAGAATGCATACATGAACCTAAAAGTTACAAATCATTTGTCTATCTGGATGAGGAATATTCTAATGTATTACCTGGACTTGAGAAAGAGGTTGTCGAGCAACATCTAGCACCTACCGAGTCACCAAATGAGGTTTTCGGGCAACAAGAGGTAATTGCCGAGCTATCTGATGGAGATGCCGAGACACATAATCAACCTGAATTGAACATGAATAATGAATCTAAAGCAAAACAAGAACCTACTCAAGAAAAGTATGTGAGGAGGCACCACAAACCTATTCAAATCATAGGATCGATGGATTCTATAGTTATGACAAGAAGTAAGTTGAGAGACGGTACATGATTGTTATGTGATTTTGAGCCTAAAATAGTAAAAGATGCTTTAGAAAATGAAGACTAGATACAAGCCATGAATGAAGAGATTGAACATATTGAAAAGAACAAGACTTGGACACTTGTACCTAGGCCAAATGACAAAAATGTAATTGGTACTAAGTGGGTATTTAGAAATAAGCTGAATGAACATGGATAAGTAACAAGGAATAAAGCTAGACTGGTATGCAAGGGTTATGCACAAGAGGAAGGAATTGATTATGGAGGAACATTCGCCCTAGTTGCAAGGTTGGATGGAGTCAAAACCTTACTTGCATATGCATCCTACAAAGGTTTTAAAGTTTATCAGATGGATGTAAAGTCAACATTTCTGAATGGGATATTAGAAGAATATGTGTACATTGAACAAGCTGATGGATTTGATGACCCAAGCAAGAGGAACATGGTTTGTAGACTACACAAGGCACTATATGGACTAAAGCAAGAACCAAGAGCATGGTATGATAGATTGCACAATTATTTGATAAAGATTGGATTCACAAGGACCAATGACAACAACAATCTGTATTTAAAGACAAAACAAGGTAAAGGTACTTTATTAGCTAAAATTTTTGTTGATGAAATTATATTTGGTGGACAAGATGTGTTATGCCAAACATTTGCAAAAGAGTTGCAAACTCAATTTGAGATCTCTATGTTTGGTGAGATCAAATTCTTTTTTGGCTTACAAATGTATCAAATGAAGAATCGTATCTACATTACTCAATCAAAATATGTCAAGGAGATACTAAAAACTTTTGGAATTGAAGAATCAAAACTAGTGAGTACACCCATGGCTACTGGATAGAAGTTAACAAAAAATGATGATACAAAAGAAGTGAATCAAACCCTTTACATGTCAATGATTGGAAAGGTGCAATATGTTGTGCATAGTAGACCTGATATTGCTCTGGTTGTTGGAATTGTTACAATATTTTCTGCTAATCTCAAGGAGACTCATATGATGGCAGTAAAAAGAATTCTAAGATATTTGAAAGGTACAGAGGAATATGGTCTCTATTACAAAAAGAGTGACAAGTTTGAACTCAGAGTTTACACTGATTCTGATTGGGCTGGAAACTTGGATGATAGGAAAAGCACCATAGGTGGCACATTTCTTTTGGGAAAGAGATTGGTTTCATGGAAAAGTAAGAAACATAATTGCACCTCACAATCTACAGCTGAAGCCGAGTATGTGGCAGCAGCAATTAATTGCTCTAATATTGTGTGGTTGAAGATACTACTGAAAGGTATGAAAGAGGAGATCACAAAACTAGTTGTTATATATTGTGATGACACGAGTGCCATTAATATTTCTAAGAACCCTGTGATGCACTCTAAGACAAAGCATATAGCTATCAAGTATCTTTTCTTGAGGGAGCTAGTTCAACATAAGGAAGTAAGACTGGAATATGTGCATACTAAGGTATAGTTGGTAGACATATTTACAAAAGCACTACCCAAGGATGCTCATGAGTATCTGTGAGGTAAATTAGGGTTGATTCCCCTAATTGAGGCTAACTAGTTTAGAATGGAAGTGTTGCATCAAATGTTGTATTCAAAATATTTGGCACATTGATGCACAGGAGGTCACACTTTAGGAAGCTTCCTAAAGTTGTGAAAGCAAGACAAGGACAAAAAAGAGGATCAGTCATAAGAAAGATGATAGGAACAACATGATACAGAGTTAGAAAAAGAATATGCATGATGAATATGTCAACATCTTTGGCATTATTGTTAAAGAGGGAGAGTTTACTACTTAGAGAAAAAGGGAGAGATTACTGAAAGAAGGAGTCTACAGATGAGCATAAATAGAAAGATTTCAGTGTGGTTACAGACACAGAGGGAGAAATGTTTTACAAGATGAGAATCAGAATGAAGCTAAAGATATTAATGAAGATTTTTTCATATCATGGAACACAGGAAGACTTTTTGGATTGTTAACTATGTTTGTAAAATTATTGTTTTAAAGTTTAGTGTTGCCATCAATGCCAAAGAGGGGGATTGTTGGAAAGCTACAATGTAAAAAATTGTTGTTTTGTCATTGATTTCAAACCTTAACTGGTGAGACTATTTCTATCTATTTGAGTACCATATCTATTGATTGCTAGAGAAGATTTGAAGGCAAGGATAACAAGAAGACCGAGTGAAATGGTTGAGTTATGGGAAAATACAAGGGTACTTGATCAGTTGGCACATTAGCAAAGTAATGTGTTGCTTATCTATAACACTAAGTTAAGATGTCAGTTTACTGGGAACAATATATGTTGAGCAAATTTTGTGTCGACCGAGCACCAGTGTATGCCGAGCATAATTTCCCGTATTGGCCGAGTGCCAGTATTTTGGTAAATATTGAGATTTGAGATCTTTGGGTGACATAATTGAATTTATT
This sequence comes from Thuja plicata, assembly GCA_018584345.1. NCBI lineage: Eukaryota > Viridiplantae > Streptophyta > Pinopsida > Cupressales > Cupressaceae > Thuja > Thuja plicata. The sequence continues at coordinate 338,534 of MU225611.1, read as the reverse complement.
GGGATATGCAAAGTTAATGGTCCACATTATTTAATGCACGAGTAACCATAATTTATGCATGGATTCAAGATTTAATTTGTGATTGCTTTGGAGAAGTAAATAAAATGTAAATGATGGAAAGATCCATTGGATCTAACCTAACCTAATATCTACGGTCTTGATTAAGTGACAAAGATTTATTTTACTTTGACGAAGAGGTATAAGATAACCTTGAGGGGTTATTAAAATTATGAGAAGTGTGTGCTAAGTGTATGCAAGAGTATTGCATGGTTAATTGGTTGATTGGCATGATCTAGCAGAGAAGGCTGAGCAGAGAAGAAGAGAGTTGCGAAAGTGATTGCTTGACGGATTTCCAAGAAGATCTGAAGATTGAAATGAGAATGGAGGCCACTCAGTGAATTAGCATTAGAGCTGAATTGGATCTGGATTTGCAAAGTAAGTTTTATGTATCAAATCACACCTGCTGATTACTTTCTAACCATTGTATCAGTCAAAATCCTTTAACCAGGTTGACCTAACAGTCATTGTATAAATCCTTTGAGCAAGGTGACAATTAGGTGGAATGTTCTAAGTCCTCTAACAAGGCCAGTCCTAACAGGGTAATTAAATCCTTTAACCATGTCACATTTAGCAGTGTGTTTTGTAACCTTTAACCGGGTTGGCTCCTAACAGAGCTCACTTCAGAAGAGTGAAAATTTGGGAGCATGTTACTAGTTGTTTTTTCCAAATTGGGTTTCCACGTTAAATCTTGGTGTCAACTTGTGTGAATGTTTATGTTGTGTTTTACTATTAATTTTCTGCAAGCTGATTACATTTGACTAGTAAACTGCATATTTATGTTGTTGCCACTGAGAAGATCTAAGTTGTTTGAAGTTCTATAAAGTTTCAATTGGTACATCTAGACCCATGGATAACTGATTCACCCTACTCTCAGTTATTCTAATTCATTCTAACAAATCACACTTATCATAAACTTCCATAAACTTGCTTGAACTTGGCGGAGCATGGTTCATGTTGGTTCAAACCTGTTAAAGTGTGTGCAAACTTAGATAGTGTGACACAATATATAACTCACGTGATATTTCCAAATTAGATTGACTCTTTTGACTTGACCATTAAGAGTGGAAACTTGAACCTGATGAACTAGAATGAACCACAAGGACAATTGGTTCATAGGGTTCGAGTAGGTATGAGGTGGTTCAAGACTCATGCCGACAGATTTTTACACAAAGGACTAAGTACATAGTTGTACCTGAGTGAACCTTTGAACTAATTGAACCACTTTCAACTTGGTTTATCAGGGTTAAACAACTTTATTAAAATGCTACCTTTACTTAGAAAATTTAGAGGAGGGTGAACCCACAATAGTGGGTTACACTTTTTTGGAGGAAGAAATTCTTCACAAAATCTGTGAGGTGAGAAATTTAGTCAGTTACTTTTGATAGAAAGTACCCGATTATTTCGATTGAAACACTCTTATTTTTGATCGAAACTACCTTTTTTGCCTAGTTTTGATCAAAACTAACTAGTGAAGATTTTGGTGGGTTTCAACCCATGCCGAAATTAAACTAAGAAAGTACTTTTGATAGAAAGTACTTTTGATCGAAACTAATTAGTTTTGATCGAAACTAATTAGTTTTGATCGAAACTAATTAGTTTTGATCGAAAGTACTTTCTATCAAAAGTCTCTGAATAGAGGCCATTTCCAAAGGCTACCAAAAATCTGCAATTTTCATGGCTTCGGGGCTCAAGCGCTTTGATCAAATGGAAGAATATGGAGACATCCTTTTTCATCACACAAGTTATCTAAACTAGCTTTCTAACGAATATAGATATGACAATTTTTGAATTCATTAGGTCTATGTTTTGTGACGTGCATCAAATGTAGATTTTTTATCAAAAATAAACCTCCAAGTTTGACATTCAATGAAAAATAGTAGAAAAAAGAAAAAAAAATTGAAAAATAGTAGTGCCCTCCAGCTTTGAGTCTACTTTCTATCAAAAAAAAAAAATGAAATTTGATAAATACACAACAAGTTATAAGCTATGTAGTTAGGGTATGTCAAAATTATGGTTTACGCTACTTCAAACGTTCATAAAATATGAAATAATCATGATAATATCATCAAACTAATTGCATGCCCTCCGTATGGATGTTACAAAACCAAATTTGAAAGAAGCGCATTGATATCTATTTTAGAAAAAAAGTTATACCCTATGAAGTCAATGTAACTTTTTGAAAATGACATTTTCAGCAACATAGCAGTTTTAGTGGGAGAAAAAAAAAACTACTAAGATCAATTTATATATATATATATATATATATATATTTAGAATCTAGACAAAAAATCCTAAAAGACTCTAGTTTACTTCATCTTCAGATTTCAAACGGTTTAACAACAATATGCATCCAAATCTGAAAGTTTCTTTCAAAATGTAGACTTCACTGTCTGTTTAGGAAAAAAAAGTGTAACCCACTATTGTGGGATCACCCAAGATTGGGGGAAACTAAACCTGAAGAAACTAAAAAGAAAGGGCGACTCAAAGGGGGGCCAACATTGGCTCTGATTGGGGACTGTGCTTTTGGACAAAGCAAAAATAACTCATAATCTCTAGTTAAACATCAAAATTGAATGATGACCAAGGTTTCATATGCCAAAAAAAAACACGAGACACATACACCCAAATTCCTATGTACAAGGGAAAAACTTTGTCATACTTAGAAATTCAATAAATTTGGATCTTGCCCATTATAGGAGGCAGAATTGACCCATCTGGGTATGCAATCTGGAAAGAGTTAGGGCCAAATAACTGTTGAAACTTGAAAGGTCCTCTCCATAATGATTAAAATTTTCCATGTACTCACTTTGATTGTTTTCTTTTGTTCCACAAAATCACTTCATCACCCTCCATAAATTTATGAGGGATTTCCCTCTTATCAAAAATATTTTTGACCCTCACTTGGTGTTCCGTAATCCTATCCACCAATTTATCTCTTCCTTCTTCAAGCTTATTAAAATACATCACCGTTTTTTCAAGAGAGTCCTTGATGGATTGATCTTTGATTATAGTTTGCAATTTGGATGCAACTAGTTCAAGGGGAAGAGAGACCTAAGCACCAATACCATAAAATAGCTCAAAGGGGGCCATACTAATGACCTTCTTAGGCATAATTTGATCTTCCTAAAGGGATTCATATATAATCTTATTCCAATCCTTAGTATTATCATCTACTAACCTCCTCATAATGGCAATTAGGTTATTATTGCTCGATTCTGCTTGTCCATTCCCCATGGAAAATAATCTAAAAAATGTACCATAGTAATGCCATGCTCATAAAAAAACATTATTATTTCTTTAGAGGAGATGTATGGAGCATTATCTATGAAAATATTCTGAGGGACTCTGAAACACACCAAAATACAGTCTTTAAGAAAATTATAGACCACCTGAGAATTAGCCTTTTCATGGGTATAAATTCTACCTACTTGGTAAAATAGTCTATGGTTGTCACTATGTACATGTGTCTAGCACTCGAAGGAGGATTAAGTGGTCCTATGAAATTTAGGCCACACTTTTTGAAAGGTTCATCTACTACCACTTGCCTTAAAGGAAGTTTTGCCAGCTGAGGTTTACTAGTAAACAGATTACATTTTTCACAACTTCTGACATATGAGTACACATATTTAAACATGCCAGGCTAGTAAAAACAATTCTAGAGGATCTTAAAGTTGTAATTATAGAAGAAAAATGTCTACCACATGCCTCTTCATAAAAAAAATTCAAGAGCTGTTGTTATTGATCCTTATCCACGCACCTCATAAATGTAATGTCGAGCCCCCTTTTGTAGAAGACATCTTGACATATTACATATTTTGATGGTTTGAGTCTCATATTCCTCTTTTCCTTTGGTGTGAGGTGTTTAGGGAAATCACCATTAGTAAAATAGTAAGATATATTAGAAAACCACTAATCTTGGAGACTAACTAGATCCACTCTAGGAAATTATTCTTGCCCCTTATCCTTCTCTGAGTTATCTTCAGCTATCAACTTGCATAAACCCTAGCCTCTAACCAATTTACTAGGCTTGATATTCAAATTGTACTCCTGATTTTTTTCACCCAAGTTGCCCTTTTATTAATTCAAAATTGTTTTTGTGTTAATATACTCTTTGCTACTGAATCAGGCACATATACCACCCAATGAAAATGTAGAATGTAATATCTAAAATGGTTAACTGCTTTGATAGCTGCAAAGGCCTACTTCTCAATAAGAAAATATTTCAATTCATGTTTCTTGAGTGGGACGCTCATAAATGAAATGGGGGCTTCAGATCCTATCTCATTCTTTTTCACCAGGATACTAGACATAGTATATTCAGATGCATAGCAATAGATAATAAAATCCCTCTTGAAATCAAGGTTGACTAGAGTGGGTGCGTTAGCTATAGCATTCTTTATATCATCAAAACCTTTCTTCCCTTGTTCACTCCACTTGAACACCTATTTCTCATTCATCATCCCTACAATATGCTTAGTAATCTCCACAAATTCAGGTACAAATCTCTTCAAGAAATTGATTTGACCAAAGAATGACTTAACTCCACTTTGGCTTGAGGGTAGGATCAATTATTGTATTACCTTTACTCAGTCTAGATCTATCATAATACTATCCTTGGAGACTATATGTTCGAGTAACTTACCCTCTATCACATGAAAGGTTTATTTTTTAGGGTTTAAAGAAATGTCATGGTCCTTGGATCTCTGCAACATTGCCCTTAGGTCCTTTAAGTGGTTCTTTCTCCTTTTCATGAAAACAGTCAGATCATCCAAATACACCACAATAATTCTATTTCTTAGATCCTTAAAGGATGAGTTCATTGCCCTCTAGAAGGTCACCCCGGCATTAATCAAACTAAAAGGAATTCTATTGTAAGTGAATGTACTTTACGATGTGATAAATGGTGTTTTATGCTGTTTTTGATTTAGCAAAATTTATATGGTTGTAACTATAAAATTCATCGAGCATCGACATCATCTTTGAACCTATGATAGTTTGGAGCACATGATCCATATGAGGGAGAGCATAATTATCTTTTAAAGTGGCTTGATTTAAGTTGCAAAAATCTACACATATCCTAATATCTGCATTCTTCTTCCATACATGCACGATATTCACTATCCATCTAGAATGATGAATAGGGTAGATGATCTTAGCCCTCAGCATCTTCTCAACTTCTTTTAAACTAGTTTCAAACACCTTAGGCTTATAGTTTCTTAAATTTTTCCTGAAAGGAGTAACACCTAGATTTAGCGGAATATGGTGTTGGAACTCACCACCCCTGAAATATTTGAGATCATCATAATTCCAAGTGAAGACATCTTTATATTATTTTAGTAATTTGGTGATTTTATATTTTTCTTCAGGAGTAAATTTCTTACCAACTGAGATCCACTTGGGTTCAGATTCATCACCAATGTTTATCTTATCACATTCTCCTTAACCTCCTGAACTAGGTACTCCTCCTCTCTTAAGGCTTTCATCTTTTTGAGAGAACAAGAATTATAGGGTAATTAAACCATTTAGGATTTTATTTCCCTTTAACTGGATTATACCATTTTTATCTTCAATTCTTAGATCTGGACAAAAATCTTTGCAGGCATTTTATGACCCTTCAAAATATGAAGTTTCAAATGACTGAGCATTGGCCAAGAAATATTTAATATGAGAATCTCCTTCAAATACTTCCCAGTGTTCCACATTATTGGGTACACTAGGTTTGTGGATAATTTCCACCCAATAGGTTTCTTCCTTGAAGTTTGGGTGAGGCAACAACAAAGAGGCTGAGACAAAAAGAGAATCATCCCTAGAATTCAAACTTCTCAGGATGGCTTCTATAGAGAAATCATAAAAAAACTCCACTTCATCCTACACTTTATTGCATTAATTCTTCAGTCATTCATTTTTCATAGTAAACATGCCCATGACCTGCTTTACTATCAATTTAGCATCTCCTTTTGCAATGAGTGTCTTAATACCTCTTACTTTAGCTACTCGCAATCCCAAAAGTAGAGCCTCTTATTCTATGGTATTATTAGTCTTTTTTTAAATCTATTTTATATGAATAAGAAGTGTGTTTACCTTCAAGTGATGTTAGAAATACTACTGCTCCAAAACTAGAGTTTGAGCAACTTCTGTCAAATTCCATAATCCACAAACCATGCTCCATCCTTGGTGGGTCAATAGGTTCTTTATGCTCCTCAATAGATAGAATAAGGTAGCTCTTGAATTGACACTCTTCATACAAAATTTATGCTTTAGGATTATCTAAATGGAAAACCGTATATTTATTCTTAGCCTCTAGTTCTAGATTAACCATCTTCTTACCAATAGGGATCACCATGTTGGACTAGTCCATTTTTATTTCACCTCTCAACTCCTTACAAAAATTCCTACTGAGAAGCATTCCCTAACTAGCTAGTATGTCTGCCACCAATATTGTAATCTTGAGCCTCTTGTTTGGATAGGCTGCCAAAACTACCTGAGCATCTTTCACCTTCCCCATCAAAGGAACCTATTTTCTATCCATTGAGTAGCATCTTACAAAGGTCCTAGTAAAGGTTAAACCTAAATATTTTGCAATAGAGGAGGGAATGATACTGTCTAAGGATCTAGATTCAATTATGCAACTTCTTAGTTTATGGTCATTAAGAAGTAGAAGGGAATAGGATTCTTTTCAGCTAGTTCAGACTCTTCTCCTAGGGCATCAGTGGTGGATTCAGTTATATCATGAGATGAATTAGAGGTAAAGATGGGAAGATCAAGAGATATGGATTCATCTTCAACTAAATTTTGTTTTCTTAGGGATTCCTGAGTTTGGTCACCCTTAACATACTTTATTAATTTGTCTAATTCTTTAGGGTTAAGCCTTGGATATTGAGCGGCTGAAATTTGAATAGTTGAAGATTTACAAAACTCTGTAATATCAAAGGAAGAAGATGAAGAGCTACTCTTTTGCAAGATTTTAACTTCTGATGTTTTTGAATTAACCAAAGAGGTTCTTACCATGAGATCTTTATCTTTTACTGGGATACCAGATGAGATCACACCAGGTAAAAACTTGGGGCTCTTTTGATTTCTAGTGAGAATTGTGCAGGAAGAGTCTTCAAGAGTGACCAAAAAATTTTCATATGTTTTTGAGTTATACTTGTACTCGAAGAAATACGTTCTAGAGTTTCTAGGTCTCTCCATATCCCTCTTTTATTTTGTCATCTCTCCAAGTGTATCTTTTGTGACCTCCATCTGAACATATCTAATCATATACAAATAAGGCTCACCATCATGGTCTGTAGTAAGGTGAAAAGTAAACATAGTCCCCTTCCCTAGAGATGCTTCAAGGAGTAACCTTGGTTGCACATAGGGAATTTCAAGTGTCTTTCCATGATTTGGTTGGTTATATTTCCTTCTTCAACCATCCTGATAGGGTTATTGGTAGGGACTGTTTGTCTTAGGGATCTTCCTCTTAAGAGAAATAAAAATCATTTACTAGTCATTGAACAACTGGATTTGACGATGATGTGGAAGGTTGTGAATTAAGGGATCGTACATCCTTTCACAATTTTAAAGTAGTTATCAGATCATCATAAGGCTCAATGGTTTTTATTTGTGTGGTTTGTAAATTAGCTACTCAGGCTCTCCTCAAATGAAACTAATATCAGAAGGCATACAATTTAGGAAAAAACCCTTTTGGTTTTCTTCCCCGGACCTAACTGTCATTGGGATCCTATGAAAAATATTATTACATTTAGATACAAATTCTCTCATGGGCTCATGGATTTGCTTCTTTAATTGAGTCAGCTACACCAAGAGAGTGTGTTCATCTTTTGCACTTTTGAAATGATTTTCAAAGGCCATCTTCATGTAATTCCAATTTGTTATGGAGGAATTAGGTAGATGATAAAATGAATCCAATGCTCCATTAGTAAGGGTCTTATCAAATAGCCTAACAATGACATCTTCATGATGTACCACAAGCACTCCACATACTACATTAAACACATTAAGATGATCTTCAATAGAAAATTTCTCATATCCATCAAACTTGGGGAAAAGGTCCCTAGCTCCCTTTGGTAAACTATTAAGTTTAGCCCCCAAGTTCAGGGGTCCTACAATTGCTCCCCACAGCTGGGCTTACACCATTGGATTAATTAGGGGAGGTAGGTTTATATTAAGTGGGACATGATTTATGGCTAAAGCTACTTGGGTTCCAGACAACACCAAATTAGCTTGGTAGGAATGTGAGGCAACGACCTTTGGAGGTGGTGGAGGTTCACTTCTTGATCTTCTAGAGCTTGTAAACACATGAGGTACAATCCATAAGTAAAAACACATTAGGTATGATCCATAAGTGTAGTAATATCAGCATAACAGTGTATATTTCATTTAACATTTAAAACACTTCATTAAAATACAAGGCATTAAAATAACCATTTATGACAACATGAGCATATATTAGTGAAAATATCAATGAAATATCCATCAACATATGCAACAAAATATAAATAGGAAATCATATATAATCACCATAATATATTAATCTAATATTTATCTCATACAAAATACACTAAATATCATCATATAGAATCATGCCACATCAAAGTGACATCATCATGTAGATATGATCAAAATGGTAAACAACAATAAAGTCTAGCATTTAACCAACCATGATACTGGTAAAAAAAATGTATTATCATCAAATGCATCTCATCATGTGGATAATCATATATTAGTAACAAGAGTCTATCTCAGATCAAAATAACATGGAGCAGAATGCATCCATGGGTGGCACTACAACTCCAACTTCAAAAAGCCATAACATTTTTCTCAGGGCTTGAAACAATGAACTATTTTCACCGTTGGAAATATCTCTAAGAGTTATAGTTTTAGTCCCTTATAATTTTTCCTATGGAAACACTCATAAGAGAATATCCAAAGTTTCAAAATCTAAAAATAGTCCGAGGACCTCCAAAAATACCATTTACTAAAACCTAGAAAATAATGAAAAACTAGATTTTTATATTTTACATTATTCCATGTGCCCATACCATCTAGACACTCCTGGATTGTTTTATGAGCATCCATGTCAAAAAAATATAAACACTAGGATATTAATGTTTCCAAGCCAACAACTAGAATAACAACAAAAAACCAAATTATCAGTCTACAAATAGCAACTATATCATCAAGTAACCAATCAAGCTCAACATAGTAACTAAAAGTAATAGTAGCAACGGTTGAATAGGCTGAATAAGTGAGAGGGGAATGAATCAATTATTCCCACACACTTTATAAAACTTTTACTTTGTCAGAAAATAATTAAACAATAATAATAACTTCTAATTTATTGGTTAAATACATTAAACATCCACATTAGATGTAAACATGAAAGTACAAAAACACCGACACAGAGAAAACCAAAATTTACGTAGAAACCCAAACTAGGAAAAACCACGGAGAAGCTAATTCTCATGAAATGAACACCTATTAGGGTCACGCTGGTTAAGGTGATTTTACAAAGAATCACTATTGATTATGCTCATTGTAGGTTTCCTCACTTCAATCAAGCTAACTACCCTTACAAATGATAAGGATCACTCCCAATAAAAATATCACTAACAAAAGGTGAACTAATAGAATTGCATCTGAATATGCATGAATAGTTCAACTATTAAGATTTGTTACCACAACCACCAGAAGATCTGAATGAACTCTTCTTTGTATGTAACCATTTGATCCATTACTATTGGTATGTAAGCCCCTCCTTGACACTGGTTCACAAAAACTCTGCTCACATCCACTACATTGACAGATTCACAGTATGCTTCACACATACACATCCATACATGTACACCTTAATTTGGATACAAAATTTCTCCTTTATTTTATATAGGTATATGATCATACATATGTCGACTCACACCAAAAATGTGTGAAATCCCTCAAGCAAAATATATTGTAATTATATTTAATACATAACACCGATCCCAAATCTAGGTCATGCTTAAGAACATTTATCAATGTGCTACAACATGACCCATAGATAAGTGAAACCACCAATACATAAAACTTGTCCAGACTATGATGTAGCCAATAAACTAAAACCATCTGATGAATGTACCACTAGCTAGATAAAAAAACACCTAGAAGATCATTGTAGTAATAGAAATCACCTATAACCAATAGAATATTTCATGTAATGCTAAACACCGAGGAAACCAAAAATTCTCATATTGAACTTGTCCTACGCATAACCAAAACTCTTGTTGCACAATCGACAACCAATAGGAACATAACCAACAATTATAATAACTAACTGATACTGCCAAAGTATCACTATGAAGGTTTTGACAAAAATGAAAATTAATGCCAACAACAACTCAATGAGTCTAACAATATCCCCCTTTGGCATTGATGGAAAAATATCAAAAACATAAAAAAACCCTGAGTAGATGCAACATTTATTTTCCTTTCTTCTCACCCTTTTTTTCCACAATGGAAAATGACCAAAAACTAAAACCAAATAAAGTCAAAGAAATGTAGCAATTTTAACATCAAATAATTTCTTGTACCATTCCTTCTGAAGTAGAAGCTCTTTCTTCCAATCAATAATAGCTACCTCCATCGGAGCACATAGACCGTCACACTCCACGAGTTTGGCAAAATATTTCATCCAATTTGAAAACTAAAACTGTTGTTCATAATCCTCTGCATTGGTTAGGATGCCAGAAACAAAATGTAACCGTACCTCAATTATATCCTTCACCAACTAGAAGGTCTTGATCAAATCTTCTCTCTTCCTCTGCTACAACAACTGATTATCTTTTCCCATCTCTATCTTTGAAGATATCATATGTCTTTCCAATTTCATTAAGCTTTGTCTCAATCACTTCACATTGACCTCTAAATTTATCAACATTTGCAGGCCACCAAAGATATTACTTGTATATGTTAGTAATCTCCTTCACATATCCCTTCATCTTACCAACAATCCTTGAAAGTGTCTATTTTTCAATGTCACATTTCTTCATTATAGATTTCTCCACTGTACGGTAATCTACACCAAACTATAACAACTCAATTTCAACACTCATCACAAGTTTAGCTAGTATCATAGTAGAACACTGGATAACGTAGTAACCCTTTCACTAATAAAGTGATGAGTCAAAAATTTCATCACCAATTTCTTATCCATCGATGAACAGTCAGTCCAAAAACTATCAATCTTTTCATACTCATTATTCTCCAACAATATTTTTACCATATTAGAATCCACACAATTATATTATGTCAGAGAAAGCGTAATTTTCTCTTCTTAAATCTCTTCTGCTATAATATCTTTCTCAACTTCTTTCATCCTCTAAAATAGTAACTATTTTTTTCCTTTGTCATTTGTCTTCCTTTTCTTTGGTTCAGGAAATGAACCACCAACAACTTCTTCAAGTCTCTTCCATTTGGAGGAGGATCCCTCCTCATCGTGACTTGATTACAAAGTACTAGAAATCAATAATCTTGAACTAATATTCCCTTTTACAAAGAAGAAATATACCATACACACATCTTCCCTATTCTCGTCCATATTCAGGTACCTAAAAAACTGCTTACCGACAGGAATGTCAGTCTTCCATACATTATTTTTATTGGAAGGTAGATATTTCATAAAGTAAAAGACGAAACAAATAACCAGTGACCCAAATTTGAAATCTTAACCACCTTCAACTGTCATCTTCACATTTTCAAGAAAATTGTCTAACAACATTTAGGACAGATCCATTTGCACATTCTCCTTCACAATCTTATGTGACATAGACACAACTAAAGAAAAATTTGAACCATCAAAATTATGAAATTGTATCTTATATGAAATGTCATAAGAAACATACCTTACAATCAGATCCTCAAGAGTATTGATAATAAATGCACAATAATCCTTTCCAATCACCATGAGAGATTTAACCTCCTGATAGCTAACATGTTTCTTCCTAGGCAATTCACCAACAATGTACAATCCATTAATTGCCTCAATTATTTCCTTCGTTATGACATAGGGCTTGTCCAACACTAGGGTTTCACCATGAAAATGACTCAACACAAACAAGATAAATTCATTGTCATTACACCATAAAAATTCCCCCTAGATATCCAGTCCAAGATTGCATATTCTTTGCATACTCCCCATAGGTAACCCAAATTCCTTTGCATAATGTGGTTGTGATCAAATTCCTTCATCTCAAAGTTCTTCATTTTCTTCATTGTGAATGCTTCGACAGAATAGATAGCCAATTTAGGTGCCATGATCTCTTCACAAGTCTTCTTTCTCAGGTTCTCTGCAATTTACAAATTTTCTCTTCGTACTACAATACCAAATGATTCATAAATTCTTCCTTTAAAGTCACAAAGCAACATGAATGATTTTCCCCCTGAAATTTAAATATCGCTGATGCAACACACTAAAAAAATCTTATAAACATTAATACTCTTTTCCCTCCTACCAGAAACAAGCCACTTGCAACCAGTAACACCTTAGAGTAGGGGAGATGAATGATTCAACATGTTACCAAAGCACTTGGCTCAATTGTTGGAAGAGCTAGTACCGAGATCCGGTATCATACGACTCTCCACACCAGAAACATCTTTCTTCTTCCATGTCATATTAGTATTATGAGATTCAATTGAAACATTATTTCCAATTTCAGTATTTACTGGAGAGCCACTAGATCTACATGTGTTAGCATAATGACCAATTTAACCACACTTGATTTAATTAATATTCCTTCTACCAGATCTCACCAACTGCATCCTAGATCTACATTGACTATCCTTGTGACCATAGTTGTGACATACATAATAATTCCCATGAAATATATTATTTGTTGCACTCTTATTATCCTAATTTGAAACTTGACTCTTACATTTAGTTGCCTTATGACCAAAATTATGACAATTAAAGCATTGAACCTTTTGATCCTTTCTCATCTTGTAATAAACTTATTTATCATCAAAATTCTTATAAATATAACAACAACCATTAAAAGATAAGTACCTTTGAGCATTTAGTTTTATTACCAGAGGTCTTCTTGTGGACATATTTTTATTTTTTACCTTACTTGTCACTTCAACCTTTGCATATACTTCAATTTACTTCGCTTTTCCTTTATCCTTCTAATTTGAGAATTCACTGGTAAACCCTAATCCTTCCTTATCTTTGTGAAATTTGTGCATGTCTAATAACTGATCCAAAATGATACTTCTTTCACAAAAATTTTCATTTTCTCTCAGCCTTTTTAATTCTATCTCCAGCTTCTCATTTTGTTCTGAACTCTTCTTGATAATTTCCTTTATTTTTTCTTTAGATTATTTCCATTTTACCATTGCAACTTTTAGTTTAGCTATTTCTATCCAAGAACTTTTCATTTTATTCCTTAATCCATCCATGATAAATTCCTCAGAATGCATCTTTCCATCTAGCTTATATTCTAGGTCTGCTACCTTTTCCCTTGATTCCTTTAGTTCCCTTTTTAGATCTGCAACTTTTTCGTTTGACTCATTTAATTCTTCACTGACTCCTTTATGTCTTGCTTTTAATTTCTTGATTTGATCTATCAAATTTGCGATACATGCATTTGCCTCCTTCATATTCTCTTTCAACTCTTCATTCTCTGATTCACTACCTTCAATAGCACTCATAATGATTTTCCAATCTTCTTTAGTGTAGTATCCTCGTTCCATATGTTCAAACATCCAAGTTCTCCTTCAAGCGGTTAAGCTCTATCTGCAAGGGACCAAGCTTTGATACCAATTGTTGAACATGTCAAATAAATGAGGGGGGGGTGGGTGGGTGGGGGGGGGGGGGGGTGGGGTTGAGGGGGTGAATTAGTTATTACCACACACTTTATAAAAATTTTACTTTGTCGGTAAATAATTAAACAACAACAATAACAAATTTTGATCTATCAATGAAGTACATTAAATATTCACAATAGATGTAAACATGAAAGTACAGAAACACCGACACAGAGAGAACCAAAATTTACATGGAAACCCAAATTGGGAAAAATCATGAAGAAGCTAATTCTCATGAAATAAACACCTGTTAGCGTGACACTGAATAAGGTGACTTTTACAAAGGCTCACTGCCAATTGTGCTCACTGTAGGTTGGTTCACTGTCGATCGGGCTAACTACCCTTACAAATGAATAAGGCTCACTACCAATACAAATATTATTGACAAAAGATGAATTTATAGAATTACATCTAAATATGCATAAAAATTTCAATGGTTAATCTCTATTACCACAACCACCAATAGATGTGAATGATATCTTCTCTATATGTAACCATATGATCCATTGCTATCGGTATGTAAGCCTCTCCTTGATGATGCTTCACAAAAACTCTTCTCACATAGACTATAGCCACAAATTTGCACTTTAATTCATGCATACACATCCATATATACACCTCATTTTGGATACAAAAATTCTCCTTTATTTATATAGGTATCTGATCATACATATGTCTTCTCACACCAAATATGTGTGAAATCCCTCAAACAAAAGACATTACAATTACATTTAATGTATAAAATTATTCCTAAATCCAAGACACACTTAATAACATTTATCAACATCCTACAACATGACCCATAGATAACCAAAACCACAGATAGATAAAACCTGTCCAGACTACGATGTAGCTGATAAACCAAAACTATCTGATGAACGTACCACTATCCAGATAACAAAAAAAACCTGGAAGATCATTGTAGCCATAGAAATCACCAACAAATGATAGAGAATTACATGTAATGTTAAACACTGAAGACACAAAAATGTTCATACTAAAATTGTATTGTGCATAACCAAAACTCTTGTTGCACAACCGACAACCAACATGAAGATAACCAAAACTGTCAATAACCAACCGATACCACAAGAGTATCATTATGAAGGTTTTGATATCAATGAAAATAAATGCAAAAGACAAATCAATATGTCTAACAAAAAAAATTTGACTTACATTATCCAGACCACATTGAGTATCACTAGACAAGTAGTGAGTCTATTCTCAAAGCACATCATTAATATCAAGCACAAGACTACAACTGCTTACAAACTACAATTGTACCAAAATATACCATAGAATTTAATGATAACATCAATATCTAGAAAACAATTGGAATACAAAACATATTTCATACCAAGATAAATATAGATGTATACTATTTATGACATATGTGAGCCATATTGACAAATGAAACTTTTCATCACATTTCTGCCAACTTGACTAGACTCAATAATTAGAACACCAATAATTTTCTTACCAATGCATCATCCTTTCAACAAGTTTGACATCAATGAAAACCAAAATACCATATTTGAAACATATACTTTCTTTAGTATTCTTATAAAATTTTCTTCTTCATCATCCAAATGTTTTATTGTCTTGGGTAGATTTAAAATATTCTTTGTGACTTTGAATGCAACATCTTTCTTAGCAAGTTAATTGTCTTCAAATTTTGTTATCTCAAAAGAAGATATTTATTCATAGATCTGATCCAATGTGTATATATCCATGTCATGAATTTTATTAATAGAATATAACTTGGGTTTGTAGGATCTATGCATGGTTCTCGTTACTTTCCTCACTACTTTGTCAACTTTTATGGTTCCACCAATACCTCTGATTGTACTTACAACTTCATTCACTGAGTACATGTTGTGTGTGAGTAAAACTGCAATTCATAAACCTGCATGAAACGTTAATTCAATCTGAATTATCAATTCACATTCAAACGATCTATGCTAATTAACATTAAAATTATTGAGAGCGTCTCATGAATCTCTAGCTAAAAGGACTAGAAGAATGCTTACAACAGCAAAACAATCATAATGTGACAATGAGAATATTAATGATCTAAGATAATAAATTGATGCAAATTAAGCTAATCTCCATGCTCAAATCTTCTTAGAACTTAATGATAATTCACCATTATGATGTTGCTAAAATGTAATTATTAATTTTCCTCCATAGATAGTGGATGCAAATGAACTATAACCATGATGCTTGAATGAAATTTGATGAATTCGGGATGAAAGTGGATTTCATATTTTGGACCCTTTACTCTAATTATGTATCTTATTTGTAGGATTTCTTAAGGTGTAGGGGGTAGGTTAAGGTAACCATAGTAAAAACATGGTTTGGGTTAAGGGTTAATGATGTGTTCTCTTTGAGTGGACAATATTCTCCCTCAAGATTGAATGGTCAAGATAGAAAAGCCTTTTGGTGATCCATGTGCTTGATTTCCTCTTATCCCATTGGTTGATTGATTTTTCTTCATGTAGTGGTAGGTGAGGGAAATTAAGATTTATTTAATTAAAAAGAATTAATTACTTTAGCCATCATTAATTTATTAAATTGATTAAATATGTAATTAAATGATTAATTCAATTACCTAGTTATTTGATTTATTGATTTTAATAAATTCAAAATGGTTTGTATTTGATTGATTTTTTCCTTGACTGTCTTTGACCAATTTTAGGTGTATACAAATGCCCCTCTTTGAATCAATGTGCGAAGGACATTCATTCAAAGAATACCTGATGTTCGATGTATGATACCTGATTTGATGTTAAGATGCAAATTTTGATGATATGATTTCTGATTTTGATGGTTTATCGATATGAATCCTTGATATGAATCCCTGATATGATGAGGATGTCCCAATATAAAATTTTGAAAATTTTATGTTTAAAGTCCTTGAATTTGGAATTTTTTCTTTGTGGTCATAGTATGCCCCTTCGATATTTTAATCAAAATGTTTTGAGGATGTTATGATTTGTTTTTGATAGTTTGATGATTTTGCACGAGGTTACACATTTCGATTTAAATCTTGAAATTTTTTGAAGTCCCTCATGAGACATATGCTCTTAGTAAAAATTGTTAATTAATAGGCTTCCAAGGTGAAAATAAATCCCACTAAAATGACCCTTTTTGTAAAAAGTGATATTTTAAAAGGTAAAAAGCCATTTTCTCTCTCATTTTTACATGCTCATTTTTACCTCTTTGGTTATGGGTGAGAAAGCTTGGCTAGAAGAATGGTGATTCTTGTGGCTAACCATCAATTTGAGAGAGTTCAGAGATATCAGAGACCACACCAGTATTTCCACCAGTATGTTTTGGAATAACCTGATGTAGCATAAAATAAACCCAGTGCTCCATTTTGCAAAACTCTCCATAATCACTCTTAAATCTGCATATCTTATTCTCTTTAATGATCTTTTTGTATGACCATCGACTTGGAGGCTCACAAAATCTTCATACTCTGATAATGATAATGTTAAATCAACTAAAATGTCAACTTACATATTATCTCCTCCTTCCTGAATCCACTCATCACTAAGAAATGAGCATTTGTTGTCTCCTTTGACACACTACATGCTTGTCTCATGGGACCTTACGGTCTTCGGCCATGCTCACTACCTTACAGGTTGCTATTACCTTTCACACATATGGGTGAGCCGATATCACCATTAGTCACCTTTTCTCCTCTCACAAAGATCAAGCCGAATGTAAATGCATGTAACCTCACCAATATTGTTTCGGGCCCTTTCACACCCAAACGACTCTACATATATTTCAAAACTGATTCTTGTCTCTCTTGGGTCTTTGACCAACAAGAGAGACAATGAATCCACCAACATGAAAGTTGGTCATAACTCAAGCATGCATGGTCGCCACCTTTTTCCTTATTCATACCGCCACCTCTTCTTCACTTGATGGCTGAAATCAACACACCATTCAGCTTTTCACAAAACAAGAAACTCTACAGTAAAGACATTCAGCATCTTTCACGTTGCATCAACACAAATGTCACTCAGGCTCCACACGGCCACAACAAACTTTAATATCCTTCTAATATTGTTGCATGGAGTCGGCACGAAATGACCATAATGGTTCTTAAAACTATTTTCAAACTCTAATACACTCGACATTAACACTTGGTTCTTTCCTATATATTCTCTATCAAGAAGAACCATTTCCATCATCTTAATTCATTCAGGCATTTAACCATCGATTTCAAATCGATTCCTTAGCACATAAAACCATGACTTTAAAAATTGGTTTCAAATCAATACTCTCGAACATCTATCATTGAGTTTTGATTCAATCTTTGGCCAAACAAACTGACCTTAGTAGTCCCAAATTGGACTGTCATAAAATCCGAACATAAGCAACTAGCATACAAACTTGAAGAACTATTAAAATATCGGTTAACAACCCAATTCATTTTCATTGTTGACAATCTTTCATAAAAGAAACATCATAACTAGAAACTGAACTACAAAACATTCATACGACAATCATAGCATAACTGAATCTCTCACAAAATAAACTTCATTATAATAATACTGCAATTACAAATGCATTGGCTCTCTGGCTACTGCTAGAGAGCCTTTCTTCCATCTCTCTTTTTCTCTTCTATCGGCCTCCCTCTCTTTTCAGTTACATTATCTTTAAAGAGATGCTAGGTAGTTATAAAACCATACCCGATATTTCCAATTTGCCTAATTCACATAACTAATTTCTAACTAAACTAGTAATGTGTTGTGGAGTTGACAATGAAGTTGTCAAATTCACAATTATACAAACCCTCTATGTCTAAGACACTTAGACTACTAACATTTACTGGATTCTCACACCCAATCACATTAATAAGACCCCAAAAAACTTAATAAGCTCTATTACAATTTAACCATATAGGTGCATAATATTCCAGGATCTTTTAGATGTTCCCCGTGCGAGATGCCCCTGCATCATAACCCCTCTATGATTTTGTGAAAATTGAAATAGGGTTTTGATTTGGAAAAAATTGGGTATGGGTTTTTTTTTTTAAACTTTGAATTTTCCTATGCCATGATATTTGTTTGCATTGGATATGATTATGCAAATTTTTTAAGTGATGTTTTAGGTAATTTTTTGTTGTTTACATGCAAATGCTGCATTTTGTATGTGATGGATTGCATTATATATGCAAACCATCACATAGTATATGCAACATTTCACATATACTATGTGATGGTTCGCATAGACTATGCAGATCATTGCATAGATATGCAATGGTTCACATAGCATATGCGAGGCATTGAATATGTATGCAATGGTTCACATATAACATGTGGACCATCAAATAATATATGTGATAGTTCACATATTATATGCGAACCATGACATATTAAATGTGATGGTTTGGAATATAATATGCACCTTGTAAAATGAAATGTGATTTTTGGCAAATGAATGTCGTTTCTTTAGTATAATTTTGATGATGAATTTATTTGTCTTCCTCATTCACTCATCAGATTATGATTTCCATGATGTTGTTGATATTATATGTAGGCCCGATTGTGAGACACTTAATATTTGATAATAAAGGGTTGGGTTTTTGGATTTTATTGCATTGTTAGTCAGTTGTGATAGGGTCAATGATTGGTCAATGTGGTATTGATGTCAATTTTGATAAGATAGGATAATTGATGTTGTTTTTCATCCTCAAGATCTAGAGGAATGAAAAAAATGATGCACTCATTGATATTATTGTAAATCTCATGCATATACATGATAGGATAAGTTTGATTGACACTTGATGCTTAATCCAAGATTTACTTGTGATGTGTGACTTGACAGGTTTAGCTAGATAAGATGAATATGAGGGGTCAATGCCCTAAACCCTTTAGGATGATTAAGAATTTTTCTCGCATGGAGTTAGGAGTCATCATACGTTGTGTTATGAGCTATCTTTTAGAGATGCTCTAGTTTAGAGTAAACAAGGGTTTATTGATAACCTTGCCAAAGTGGTGGCATAATAACCACAATACCTTTGACCTATCAACAAGAGAGATGATGATCACTCCAGAGGATGTGTAAAGGATTTTGAGGATTCTTGTCATTGGGGAGTTGGTATATTTTGATCCTTTTCATAATGGTTCGGTAACACAATGAGTTTTTGAGGATGACCAGATCAAAGGTTATATTGTTCATTTGGATGACATGGTGGAAGATATGCTCCACTACCATTAGTTATAGAAGAATTGATTGGAGGATTTATGATGGGCTCATAGATTACATGTAGGTTGGTGTCTATTACTAGAGGACATGATTAGGAGGCCATGGATATTTTTATGGGGATCTTTCATTCTAGCCTATTTATATTATGAGCTGCATCAAGTAGTGTATGATCGTGCAACAAAATTATATATGGGTTTAGTTGTTTTACAGATTTGGGTTTGGGAGTACCTCTCAATGACATGACCAGTGGTAGACAGAGTGAATATTACAATTCACCATTCATATATGGGTACTACTATATCATTTTCTAGTGAAAGTTGGGCAAATTGGAGTATTGGAGATGTCAGATTGATAATTGGGACACAGTGTGTTGGAGATCTTATCTTGGATGTGAGGATTGGTCGAAGGAACAAAGAGAGGTTACCTATTTGTTCACATCCTAATGGTTAATTGGTTAGACTTCCTTTATCCTTGAGAGATTAATTGTGACCAAGGTACTTCATCAGTATGGCAGGACTTAAAGAATTCCATAGGGATTGGCTATGTATGTATAGGTTTGAAAGGATAGAGTTACTTCAGGACCATGTGTATCATATGAGACAACTCTAGATGAGTATCAAATATTGGTGCTAGTGATTTGGGAGTACTATGATGATGTACTAGATGTAGGTGTGACAGAGGATTATGCACATTGGTTTGCGACACATTCATTTCCATGATTGAATTCTCTAAATGAGATATTTCCTCCTTTGGAGATTGATGATGATGACTAGCCTTGGCAATGGGTGAGATATGGAGGGAGGAACAGAGATGTAGAGGTAGGGAAATCTATTGGGGGAGATGGAGGTGGAGATCATAGATTCATTGGGAGAGATGTAGGTGGAGGTGTTGATGGTGGCCATGGAGTAGATGATGGTGGTCATGGGGGATATATTGGTGTTCATGGGAAAGATGCTAGTCGAGGTGATGCTACTAAAAGGAGGAGAGTGGTGTTTCCTGATAAGGGGTGGGTTTTCTATAGGGCTAGGTCAAATATGGCATAGGATCCGAGACAAAATTCTTAGAGAGGAGTATCCCTTTTGTAGAGGGGTGCCCTGGTCAAAGAGATACAAAGATTACACAGGGAGCTAGTTGTTGCCCGGGTAGATATTGTTGATCTCCAACTTATGTTGTCTATTAGTGTCATGCCCAAAAATTTACATCCAAAACACAATAATTTTTTTTTTGAAAAGGAATAATAATGTCTTGATGAAAGCAGTTGAGAAATTAATTCAAGTTTTCTAAGCTAGGTTTAAAGTGTACCGCACCTGAGTGATAGTATATGCTAGAAGCAAGAACTAGATTTAGGGTCGAGGGGGAATCATGACTACATGTCAACATCCCTCAACCCTCTAGTTTAAATAATTAGGGTTCAAGTTGTTTAAGTACTCTATTTAGGTTCTTGACCTAACCACACCTTGAGTGGGGAGGTGAACCATTATAGGGAAATCTAAATTTTGATCTACTAAGGTCTCCTTTATAACATGAAGGTTATGATTTGACATATGAACTAATGCTAATAAAGTGGTCATAGTGAAATTATACGTGTATTTAAAAGAGATTGGAGATGTGAACAACATTCATGTTAAATGCTTTAAAAAAAGTTTAAATCTATATTTTAACAGTTCTAGTATTAAAATAACATCTTGTTATATATCTCACGGCCTGGGTATTCATGACATTCCAAATTCCAAATCAAGAATGGGTAATCTATTTCAAAGAAAGTTGGTCCATCTAAAGCTTAGATAATGTAACTTCATTTAAAGGTTAGGATAATATAATTTCCTTGTAAGAATTTTATTTTATTTTATTTAAAACTCTATGTAGAAGGCCTCAACATTAACTCTTAATGCTACTAAATGACATCTGAACACAATTCCCAATAGTTTATAAATTTTATCAATTATCTCCATCCCTGGGGTTTCTATGATCATATTAAATAAAGATGCAATAAATTAATCATTTAATTGCTTAAATATTTGACTAATCATTAATGGTATCTAGGCCCGAAGGATATTTAAATAAACTAAAAATTTAATAATTCATTTTCATTTAAAAAGTTTAATAAGTAGGTAAATAAATTATCTATAAAATCCTGATACCAACATCTATCGATCCTTAGATTTATAGAAAACTTCCAAATAAATACTTTAATTGATACCCCTATAGTAACTTTACTTAACTTAATCCCACTTTAAATCTAATTCAAATGTACTTAAATCTTCGTAACAATTATATAAATTAATTCTAATGACTTAAAGGTGTAAGGTCATTTTAATCTAAATGAGATAAACTATTAGGATCTACATTAAATCAATTGTCGAATACATAACTTTTATTAGGTACGCGTTAAGAAATTTCACACAATATTAAATTATGAATTGCTCATAAAGATTTACTCTTTAATAAGGTAATAAAATTAAATTTCATTAACCACTTGGTTAACACATTTAATTATTAATTCTCATTAAGGTGTTTCCTTCCCTTTTTGTTTAACTTATTTAAAATCTATAATATTTCACGTATCCTTTTTCCACTTAATCAATTATATATGTATATATATATATATATATATATATATATATATATATATATATATATATATATATATATTTGTTACTAATGAAATAACGATAGTATATCTTAAACAAAAGTACAATTTGTTAATTATAAATTTCTATTGATTAACCTATATGAAAGGATGGTAAAAGCACAATAATAGGGGGGTTTGTTTTAATTAATTCCTCTTCACAAAACACTCCCACAAAAATACCTCTCCTAAGTCAAGAATAAAATAATGTTATCATTTGAAAACCCTAACCCTAATTCAGATTTAGGGCTAGGGGTCAAAATATGAGGACAAAGAAGTTGTTTCCCTCTTCTTTCTTCCCTCACTCCTTTCCTTCATATATGAAACCCTAAGGGCCCGTTTGTTTCACGAAATTGACCAAGAATTGGCATTTCCAAATTCCCAAATTGTTCAATTCCTTGTTTGGTTCCAAAATAAAAAAATTGGAATAGGGTTATGCGGATTATAATTTTGGGTCATTTTGAGCATTCCACAATTCCCCCTTCAGACCTAGAATTGGAATTGAGAGTATTATTTTGGGAAGGAAAATGCATTCTCATTTTTGTGTCAATAATGTATATTATATTGCTATAAGGATGTATATATACATGTGTATATATACACATGTGTGTATATACATATGTGTGTATGTGTATATGTGTGTATATGTGTATATATATACATAAATGTGTGTATATATATATGTGTGTGTGTATGTATATATATACACATGTGTATATATGTGTATATACATACATGTATGTGTATATATATATGTGTGTGTGTGTCTGTACACACATGTGTTTATATATACATGTCTATGTATATACACACATGTGTGTATATGTATATGTGTGCAAAAACAAAATTCCAATTCCAATTCTAGTTTTGTGGAACCAAACGCAGAATCTGCATCTTCTCAGTCATCTTCCAAGTGAACCAAACAGGACAAGCCCGTATTCTAGAATTTGTTTTGAGAATAGAAGAATTCTAGAATGGATTCAATTCCAGAATTGGCAATTCCAGCATGCACAAATTCTACGAAACAAACGGCCCCTAAGGGTTTTTTTGTGTTTATATGTTGTTGTAGGTTTGATAAAGGCTCTAATGGAGGTGAAGATTTCAAAGAACACACACACACACACACACACACACACACATATAGATAAATAGATGTATATACACTAGTCTAAATACATATATTTATGTGTATACTGTTGTTCATAAACAAGAAGAAACCCCTACGAATTTACAGTAGGTTCAAACCACAAACAACAGTTGTTCTTATCTAGTTCATGCTTTGTTTTATGTAAATATCTGTTATATGGATGGGTAATTTATAAGTTAAATTTTGTTTCCTATTTTTTTAATGGGGGGCATATTTCTTCTAAACCCTGCAGTTTGTAGTGCAGAGCGCTGTGTGCTTAAGGCGGACTGTGGGAGTGGGGAGGGGGCGCAGTCCCCCCACCACCACTGTAGTGTCCACGTTCACCACAGTGGTGGGGGAGGGGGCTCATGCCTCCCTCTCTCCACACATGAAAACCACGTGTGGGGTGGGGTTGGGCTACGCCCACCCCTCCCCAACAAACCAATTTTATTATAATAATATTTTTTTCTCTTTTTTTTAATCTATTTTTTCTTTTCTAAAAAAAAGATATACAACATAAAAGCATTGCATCAAAAATAATCTTATTAGTATTTTATTAACTCCAATATATATATTATTATTTTATTTAAGAAATTAATATTATTATATATATACTTAAATTAATTTCTATTTCATTCAACAAGATATTATATATGTATTTTGCAATCTGATTTAAAACAAATAGATAAATGATATAAAATCCCCTTGATAAGATTGACATGTATTTTTTTACTAACTATCTCGATATATATCTATATATATAAAGATTTATATACCCTTAATTGATTTTTATGCACAAGTAGAGTAGTAATATTATTACTTTTACAAAGAGAAAACAATACAGAAATATATGTGTATTTTCATTCATAAGGAAATTTTCTTTGCAAGTTACATCCACAACATTCTTATTTAGATAGGTTTCGTGTTTCAAATATAATAATAACCTTCCAAATTTCTACCTCTCAATATTGCATTCAATGTATTTTTTCTTCTTCTTTTCAATAGATAATATACTACAACAAAACTTCCAGATTTAATAAAACAACAAATAAAATGCAAACCAGATTTAATAAAACAATAAACAAAATGCAAAACGAGATTTAATAAAACAACAAATAAAATGATAACAGACATGAATTGTTATGTAAATAAGAAATAACTATCATAACCTCCACTATCATAACCCAATTTAAATCCAACCTCCAAGAGCTCCTAAATCTGCAATAAGAAGGAAGGAAACAAGAAGACCATGGGACTACTCTCCTCCCAACCTAGGTCTTTACAAGACCACCCCTGAGCTAGGGGAACCAAGATTAAAAAAATTTCACAAGGAACATAACCGTACAACATTCCACATCACACCACAAAATAGAAACCCATATAAGGATTGCACATAGGGTCTCCTAATGACCCATTAATGGGGTGAAGGAGAAAAAGAAATATAAAGATATAAACCATAACAAGTGTTATATTTCCTTCACAAGGCCTATAAAAACAACAACATTTCTTCTTAATTCATAACTCACAAAAATCCCTACACTCTTCACCCCAAGGCTTCTCTTGTTAGTAATAACTGAGGAGGGGGGGGGGTGAATCAGTGGCCTCAAAAATTAATCCTTAAATCAACCCTTTAAACTTATAACCACAAATTATATCTCAAGTTATCTTCTGTCCTACAAGTTGAATGTCATGAAATACTTATATCAATTTACTACTTGTCGAATTGCTTTGTTAATCTCTCATGTGTGTGATTACCGATAAGTAGTCATCTATTTACCAAAGCATAGTAAATATGCAGAGTATACCGATAAATCCAGAAATGCATATGTGAAATGTAAAATAGTAAAGT
>MU225611.1:278354-289077 GCA_018584345.1 Thuja plicata | reverse complement strand
ATGGGTCATTTTTGGAAGACCTTATGGAGAAGATTGGGAACTAATTTGTCCCACAGTTCTGCCTACCATCCTCAAACAGATGGACAGACATAAGTTATCAACAGAGTGTTGGGAAACTTGCTTAGATTCTTAACAAAGGAGTATGGACAAGCCTGGGATCAAGTGTTTCCACAGGCAGAATTTGCTTATAATGATAGTGTTAACAGGACTACACGGAAAATCCCATTTCAGATTGTATATGGGATACACCCACGTGGAGTTTGTGAACTCAGAGAATTAAAAGGATAGCAAGTGATAAGTGGACATGCTGATGACTTTGCACAGTCTATGAAGGAGATACATGATCAGGTGAAGAAGAATCTGATTGAGGAAAGTCAAAGGTTGAAAGAGAAGGTAGATGAAGGAAGGAGAGAAGTCCAATTTCAAATTGGAGATCTGGTAATGGTACATCTGAACAAAGCCAGATTCTAGAAGGGGGTTCCTACTAAGCTGCAAATGAGGAGAATAGGTCCCTGCAAGATACTAGAGAAATATGGGCAGAATGCCTATAAGATTGATTTACCTAACGATTTGGATATATCACCTATTTTTAATGTGCAGGATCTTATTCCATACAGAGGACCAGTGATACCTGAGAGTACTCAGCAGATGGAAATAGGAAAAGATGTTCAGGATATACCGGTGAAAGCTAAGTCAAAGTTACAAGCAGAGAAAATCCTAGATTCACGAGTTCAGAAGACAACTCGGTGAAGGGTATACAGAGAATACCTTGTCAAATGGTTAGGGTTACCAGAAGCAGAAGCGACATGGATGGACGAAGAAGACTGCAGAAAATAAGGAATTAGTTTGGCATTGCTGCCGACTAATTCAAACTAAATTCTTCCTTCGCAGAGGGGGGGAGTATGGTGCAGAGCACCCTAGGGTTTTAGCTCTGAAGCCCTAGCTGTTTAGCAATGGTGGTCCGGGAGCAGATCACAGTTAGCAAGATAAGATGAAGAGTGAAGCTTTACGGTGGGTAGGAAACCTAGGAGAGAGGGAGTACAGAAATCCTTCTGGTTAGTGTCTGTGAGTAACCCTAAGAGACTCAAGTGTGAGTCTAAAGGATCCTGAAGTGAAGAGAGTCCAAGGTGAGATTCCTAAGAAAGATTAGGAGTCTAGGAGAAAGGTGACCTCCCCATCATTCTTGCCAATGCCATGAACGGTCTCCTTGTTGCAAATACCAGCTCCAACTTTGATAAAATCATTAAAGGAGAAGTTTACAAGCTCCAGATGATTTTGGATTAAAGTTTTTTTACAAGCCAACATCTCATCCCTATCCAAGAAGATTGAACCCCCACTATGGTTTGCTCTCACAGCCAATGCTTGAGAAATAGCTACATAAGCATCCATACAGCACGGTTGTGTCACCAGGTTCCTCCAACGTATATAGGAAGTAGCAGTATCAGAGTTCAAGCAACTGGGCGAAGGCGAATACGGGTATAACATGAAATTTAGCCCACAATTTTTTAAAACCATGTAAGTTGCATATCGAACTTTGCACACAAACAAGTCCCTGAGATGTTGATTCGAGGATTGCCTCTCCTGAAAACCAATTTCATTTTTGACAAATCAAACTTGATCATCCATGCAACCTAGACGATGAGGCATCAAACTGGCAGGCTTTAAATAACTCATTACAATTCTACAAAACTTAACTCATTAATGGCATCTGGCCTCTAAGGTTTTCTTTAAAAACTGACAAAATCCAGTAACCGGGACATGGCGATGGGCACACATGTTCCATGGTCAACATTCTTCCATACTGAAAAATGACATCTGACGAAACCCAACAGGTCCAAATATTTCAATCACCCAAGTTTCCTATTCAGAACAATTATGCAAATCACCTTGTCAAATAACGGTAAACACATTTGGTTTTGACTTTGAAAACATGTCAAAAGACCTCCTGGGGATCTAAGCTTCTGAACATTTGAAGTATGCTATATGGAGAATATAGATCCAGAAGGGTGCTTCTTGACAATCATCCAGGCACATTTGGCAGCCCCTTGAAAGTAGCCACTTGGAACTTACAGAAAAGGACAAATGAGAAATAACAATTTCTGCAAATGAAAAGCATCTGGAGAATTGTGTATACAAAACCCTCAGGATCTGAGATCTTGCAATCTTGAAGTAAATTTTGTCTATGATTCAGGGAAACCACTTGCCTGATGTGACCAATCATGACATTCAAGATATAACTTTGCAAACAGGGCCTTTGACCAAGCTATGCAACTGGTATGCATCAAAATATTAGAAACTACAAATGGAATCGGATTGGCCAACTGGACAAACGAATTCATCATGGCCTGAAAATCTTCATGGAAGCACATTTCCACACCTAGAATATAGGGTAGCATTCAATTATCCATTCCATTCAACCGGGTGTAAAATTGTAAGACCTCAAAGTAGGTCATTCAAAAATCTGCATTTGACAGTTTGGCACACTGATAGAAAATGCAAATGGAATGGGCTTAGCAAACTGACCAAATAAACTTGTTATAACTTGATGACGGATACTCAAGAATTATTTGACCTCTATAATGGAGTACAAAAGGGATTTTTTCAATTAGGTCACAAGGTCAAAAGTTACAGTCAGTCAAACAGGGCTACTCAGAATTCTGATCAATTACACAATGCATGACAACAGCAAACTACCAACTTTGAGGGGTTTGAAAACTAGTCGAAACATATCGAAATGACTTGGGATTTGAAACATAGGTTCTTTGATATGCATACTAAACATCCCCAAAGTGGAAGGTCATGAAACATTTCTGGGTGCAAGATATTCAAAGGCAAACTAGGCCTATTACAATAGATTGACACTTAGGCACAAATGCAGATTTTGACAAGTGCTCAAAACAAGACATCACGAAATAACTCAAAAATTGAAATTAACGAACTGGGATGTCTTCAAATGCCTAAAAAAGAGTGATGATTACTTTATGTTCATGGAAAACTTCATAATCTCATCTAGGAAAATAGGCTCAAAAAGCAACTTATAGGGGGTCAAAATGCAAAATTTTAACATGGTACTTCAAAAACCCTTATTTCTTTTTTCAGTCCCAACAGATCCTACAGATTCACAAACCATTTTTGGACAAGTATGGTATGACCCCTACAACCCCAGTAGACAAGAGTGACAAAAACAAGGGGGAAATGTAATAATATATAATCAAGGGGAAATGCAATAGATGTAGACAATGGAAATAACAAAATGATTTGAGAAGGAAAGGTATATCATAATATTTTTTTATTTTTTGGAGTTTTTGTACTTAATATTATGGTGTATATATAGTGAAGTCTTTATGAATATTGGGTCATAATCTTAGGGGGAGTTTTTGGTATACTGGAGTACTATTTTTGATGAGGGACTGAAGAGTCGTGACAAGTGTTTTTGCCACTAATGTCAAAGGGGGAGATTGTTGATCTCAAAGTTATGTTTCATGTTAGTGTCACACACTTAGTCATAATCAAGGTAGGTTGATCGGTCATCACTGTGACCGAGCCATCCCACTAAGGTCGAGAAATGTAAATGAATTGTGTAAATATTATGTATTGACCGAGCAATAGTCACTACTTTGCAAGTCAGTTATCACTGAGTACTCAGTTGTTGCCAAGAAGAATGATTGCCAAGTTGCATAGACTGTCAGTGTCGAGTGACATTTTTGACCGAGCATCAGACTTTACATATGCCGAGTAAGACAGTTTTGATATATATGTTTGGAATGGCACAAACACCTAGGTAAACCATTTTTGTTGACTTCTATGTATTATTTAAAGATTGTTGAAGATATTTAATACATTAATTACATTTTATTTCTGAGAACATGAATCCCTATGCAATCAATGCAACCAATCAAAATTAGGGATTCTTAAGTGGAAAAAGTGATGAATCTAGATTGTTGATCTTGATCTAGATGATTCATTAGTGATTTATATATAGAAAGCTTCAACCCCTAATTGTATTCATGTGTGGTGATGCAGATGTGAAGAGCAAAATTGGATGTGTATGTAAAGAAGATTTTTTCATATCTGAAGCATAGACCAGACAGAGTGACCAAGAAGAGCAGTGAAGGATAGAAAAGAGATATATCAGATTGAGAGATCAGTTAAGAGTTGGAAAGGGGAGATTCAATATCAATATTTGAAGTGAAGACTAAAGGATCAGGTACTGATACATTATAGCAAGTGAATTAGGGTAAATATCTTAATAGAGTGGTCCTAACAGGCCTTTGTAAATCTCTTAAAAGAGTGCTTACTTAGTTGTAAGTTTAAATCCTTTAACAAGGTAGATTGCATAAGTATGTAAGCTCTTAACAGGGTAGGCCCCTCACATGGTATATCATTAGAAGTGATCCAACCTTTTAGCCCTAACAGACACACTTTGTTACTACAGTAGTGAAGATTTGTGGGTTTCATCCCCACCCTAGTTTTACCTTTCAAGGGTTTCTTGGTTACCAAATCTTTGTCTTATGTGTTCACTATGGATATGATTAGATTTTAGATCTATTACAACATTACAGTTAATGTTTATGTTTACATGTTGAATCAGTTTTATTTAGAAGTGTAAAAGTTTTATAGATCAAATTCACCCCCCGCCTCTCAGTATATTGCTTTCCCATATTAGACTTCCAACAGATATTAATTTTCTACAAGCATAGATTCAGCCTTGGAGGGGGATTTAGCTACTACAAGATCAGATTTAGCAACCACTCGAGTAGAGAAAACTGCAACACAAGATTTGATTTGAGATTTCATGAAGGATATTACACATAATAGTGCAAGGTTAGAGTTTTATCGATTAGCATATCATTCAGTGGTGTCAGAATATCAACGACATCCTTCATATTCACATGTTTCCAGACAAAGTTAGACTACTCAAAGAGGAAAATCAGAGAGTCGGGGAGGTAGAGATCCGTCTCCTAGGCCTCCGAGGGGACTAGATGTAGGGACAAGGGTGGTACTGGACCATCCACTAGTGCAGGCACATGTACAGGTGGTGGTATGTTGATGGGTCATCCTACATAGTCAGGAGCCATTCATGCTTAGATATTTTTAATGAATCAGATGTTTGATAATGGACATATGTATCCCTTTTTTATGTTACTGATGGACTCTTGATGTATTTTGATATGGAAATTTTATATACTTTACCCCTCCCTTTTTGATAGTGATCACTTATTCTCCTTTGATGTCATATTACATTGGAATTTATGATTTTGATGATATATGAAAATGCAAGGAGATATTTGATGGATGCATTTTTATATGGTTCTATTTATATGCATGTTTCTTTATTTTTCTATGCAGTATGCATGGATGCATTTACTTAATTTGATGCTTATGGATGCTTTTACCTATATATGCTTAGATATATGTCTTAATTAGACTAGATGTTCAAATGGATGCGACACATAGATGAATAATGTATGTTTACATGATAATGTATCTTTATAGATACAATTTATGGATGTAATGTGATGGTTCTATATGATGATGAAAATTCTTTATGTAATGCTTATATACATGTAATATTTATGAATTAAGGACATGATGTAATAAATAATGTTTATGAACCTAATGATTTCATGTGGTATGGAATACAACTAAATAATGATGAGATCTAACTAAATGATGATGAATAATGGATAATGGATGCATCTAAATGATTGTATGACAATAAAAGAACCTACACAATTTAATGATTAATGAAATGATTGTAATATGCATATGTAGCTAAATGCAAGTGAAATGCACCTAACAGATGCACATAATGAAGAATGATATGCAATTAATTTAAATAAAATCTAGATGTAAATGAGATGCATTGTTTTTGTTAAAGTCCCACATATTCCATCTAAAGAATATTTTTTATGATTTGACTTAGATGATTGACCCCCCCCTCCTCCTCGATAAATCCCATAATGACTATTAATGCAAGAATTAATCTAACATGAATGCAACATTCAAATGCAACTAAACTATTGTCACTTTTCAACAAATTAATTTATTTTGTAATTATCATCAATGAGATTTTTGGTAGATTATTTTGAAAGTGGTACAACCCACACTAGTTATATTTTCAAATATAATGATATGAATACCACTTTCATCACATTCAATGTTTCAAGTGAATCTTGGTATTAAGGTATGAATAACCTAAATGGCCTAAGTATCCTTTTTGCGTAAACAAACAAAGAATTAATCCCTTTTATATGCCAATTCCCTTAATGATTCTTTGATGATTTTTGTCATTAGAATAATTTGCATACTTCTTTGAATCAATCCTAAAAGTAGAAAACCAAGAAAATATCATGTTTCATCATTGATCCTCTCATCAAAAGACATCCTAGAGTTGATAAAAATGCATGATGTCAAAAATAAAGAAACAAATATTTGGATCTCTTGGCCATTGTTATTTCATCTATAGTTTCAAAAGAATTTTATTCATTTTGATTTTGTTCAAGTTGTTTGATTTTATATTCGGATTTGATTTTGATGTATTGGTTTTTATTTTGGTTGAAATCTTTGGTTCTTTTTCTTTCTACCACTGATTCTAAATAGTAAATCAAACCTCAATCTCACAGATTGAAAACATACTGCATTATCAACAAATCAAGGATATGAAAACTCAACATTGACAAGGCCACAAGAACTCCTACTATTTGAGCTCCACATGACTCAGGAAGGTTCACCTTTATCACATCTACCTAACCCAATTACTCAACACAACTTACTCGTAGATGCAAATTTGTGGATAGCTCTCAAAATAATAAACTCATTCTGAGAACTCAAGATATAGCATACACTCAATAAAATATAAATAAAGTTATAATTTCAATATGCTCACCAATTGATATTTCCTATTAACTAAGACCAATGCTTAATCGAAGGGCTATAGATTCACTGAATATAACATATGTTTGACAACAAGATTTATCACATACAACATTGAAATCTAAAAGAATAGGTATGTATGACATATATTAAACACTGTCATCACATTTGCATTTTGTTCAAACTTTCACTGTAATTATCTTTAGCATATTTAACTCCTTCCTTGAAAGAAAGAAAAATATGAAAAACTCACATCTTCCATACATATAGATGAATTGAAAATAGACCCTGAATATATATTTGATTCATGTAAAAGTTTGAATTTCATACAAAGACAATAGAAACTAATTCATGATTTCATTGTTCATTAGCTACCAAGACACAATTCATACATTGATTAAACAAAGACCATATGACTCATACCTTATTTTATATTGCTTATCCTTCTAAAAAAAACAATTTTGGATTCCCTATCAAGTGATCTTGTAATCCCTTTTATAACACAAGGGACACAACAAGATTTAGATCACTTGATCAAATAAGACATGGACTAAAGACTAAATTCCCTCCAAAATATTACAAAAATATAGATGAAATTGAGAGAAAATCAAGACAACTACTGACAATGAAACCAATTTTTTTGAAGCTACACCAACAAAATATTCAACTCCTTGATGACATGGATGTAGAGAATAAACTGGATAGTTAAATGGAACAGGAACAAAGGCCAAGTCATTTCTTCATCCTTCAGATCAGCTAAAATTTGAAGCACATAGGACACCCATATATTATCTACAACAAAGGTAAGGTGTCCACCTATTGTAGCTGATCAACATCTTCAACAATATATTTCCCTATCACCACAAAACAAAAGCATCAAGCATAAGACAAAAATGAAGGAACCATTTTCCCTTTATTTAGTTTGAGCCTTCTTTCCCTTGAAAAATATCTCCCATCTGTAAACTTCCTTATCTCTAGGAAAATTAAAAACTTTTAATTCTTCAAGATGACTCATGGCCTCTATCCACCTGGCATCTGTTATTGCATGAGCATCTGGTATAAAATTTACAAAATCAACTTTAAATTTACACATTACATCCAAAATACCATTAAATTCAGACAAGTCCACATCAACAAAAAATGTTTGCCCATACTCCAGTTGGTGCAACCTTATTTATACGACCCCTTTTATTTATGCAATCTAGTAGTTGTTCATGAGTTCCAGCAACATAAGTCATGTCCTCACCATCCTGGGACCATCTTCCCCTAACCCCTCTTAGAGTTATGAGGCAACAAAAACATACCTTGGTCAAGTTTCTTTAGCTTCAACTGTGACCTCACAACCCTCCGTATCAAAATAGATTTAACCATTGCGAGGCAGTGACAATAATAAATTTAACTCCTATGATCATTGAAAAAGCACCACGTGAAACTTCCTCACACACCCACAAAAAATCTCATTAAGCCGGTTAAAACCCCACGAGGCCACGAAAATAGTTATCTTAACTCTCAAGTCATTGCCAGGATGCCACATGTCACTTCCTCAAAAACCCGTGAGCATAATAGTTTCTCTTTACTAACCATTGCGAGGCCATGAGAAAATACTTTATTTGTTAGAGTAATAGTACATTTGCCTTTATAATTAAATCAATTTGGTTTAATTATTAAAGCTAACTATTATTCTATTCACTTAAGCTTGTCATTTGTAGGTGCATAATAATTAATATGTTTATTAATTATTAAATGCACAAACCTAGCTTTCTCTGGCTTTAGGGTTTCTCATCTTATATTCTGCTTTTGTAATTATTGTATTTACTTTTTTGGGAAATAAAATTTTTTCTCTCACTCCACTGCAATTTTCCAAACCCTTGTTTCTATTTTTTGCTTCGTTCTTGTAACAGGTTTTCTTGCATGCAGCTGCTTCTGGGATTTGGTACTGTTCTTATCAGTTCCAACATGGTATCAGAGCTTTGCAGCTGCGGCTTGTTTGAGTTCTGTTGAAGCAAGCTCTTTGCATCCCAAGGGTTTGAAGCTGTCAGATCATTTTTTTATTTTGTTTATTGGTTCTGGGGGGTCTCTATTTTTTGGAGTATTTTGGACCAAAACTGACCTCACAGTTGAGTCTAGAAGGCCCAAAAACCCCATGATTGATATAAAACATGTCCGATTTGGACACCGAAGCATCTGGCAAATTTTTTCTAGCCTATTAGGGTCGTACGGGCTCAAAAATCAAGGCAAAACTCAAAAAAAATTTAAAAAAACATGTTTTTTGCATAAAATTTGGGCACTTCCACTGCACCGCCCGCGCGCCACCGCTAGCCCGCACACCACCCAGCGGCCACCGCACCGCCGTCGGGGCCCGCCGCCGCCGCCCGACTGCTCGGCCGCCACCATAGCTCATCCTGGGCGCCTCCGCCTTCCCGCCCGGCCGCCACTACCACTGGCCAGCCATCGGCTGACACCGGCCTGCCACCTCCTGTGCAGGGCTGACGTCAGTGGTCAAAAAAAAAATTTCCAACAGGTTTTCAAATTTCCCGGCAAAAATACCCTTTTCCGACAGTCGGAAAATTTTTTCTAGTGTACCTTCTGACGGCCGTCAATTTTTTGCTCGTTGACAGTGACGGGCGTTTGAATGTCAAATTTTTTGTCGAGACTGTGTTTTTCCAGTGGGCTTGCATTTTGAGGGTACCTATGATTTTTTGGCCATATCTTGGGCATACGGTGTCCTTTTTTAGAAAACAAAATATTGCCAGAAAGGTGTTTCCAAGATGGATGCGATGATGCTGGTCTTGTTTGATGATTCAGCTATTTGAGTTCCTATTTTTTGCATTAAAGTAGAGGCTTCATTTTCCTCCCTCTCTACATCCGGTGTTCACATTTTTCTCTAGTTTTTTGTGCTTTCAGTAATTGATTATTTGTTGTATGGGAGTTAGAATCATACATTTTGGGGGGGTGATTTTTCTTTCTATCATTTACTTTTAGAAATTGACCCTTCTACTTTCATCTTTTTCTTCTCTCAATGTCGGGCCCCTCTGTGGCCCGGCTGACACCACACAATTACCACACCTGGAAAGCACACATGACCAGGCTACTCATGTCACATGGCTTATGGTCATGCCTAGATGAACATCAACCTATCCTACAGTGTCCTTTTGAGATTCTTCAGCACGGGAAAAAGATGGATGAAGCCATGGGCTTGATTGCATTAAACATTTTCAACAGTCTCCTATTTCACTTGGATGGTTTGACCACTCCTAGGGCCATTTGGGGCAAGTTTTTATATTTTTTTGGCACTATAAATGAGTTTCGGGCACTACAGCTTGATGCAAAACTGACTACTTTGACACCTACTAGCTTTCCCACCATTGAGGACTTCTTGATGAAGTTCAAGTCTCTGCGCTCAGTTTTGCAGGGATGTGGGAAAACCAAGATAGATGATGAGTGTATCTTCTTGATACTCTCAAATTTGCGAGGATAGTATCAGATCTTCTCTTCCACTTTCTACTCCACCATGGATGCTTTGGGTGCTAGACACACCATGCCTTCTTTTGAGACATTCTATGATCGGTTGACTCAGAAACAGGCAAAGATCCAACAGATGGATGCTTCTGGCTCTTCTAGCCAAGCATTGGTTGCTCAGTCTTCACAGGGGAAACCAAAACAGAAAGGCAAACCAAAGAAAAATTTCACAGGCAATGAGTCTTCCTCCAAACCTGTACAAAAAAATGATTCAAAACCTCCAGCTAACCCTTCCAAGGGTAAATCTTCTTTGAAGTCTACTGAGTCTACCTCCAAGACTAAGAAGAAATCAGTTGAGACCTGTAGCTTTTGTGGAAAGGATGGACAT
>MU225611.1:258001-278304 GCA_018584345.1 Thuja plicata | reverse complement strand
TACTGAGTCTACCTCCAAGACTAAGAAGAAATCAGTTGAGACCTGTAGCTTTTGTGGAAAGGATGGACATCCCATTTCTAGGTGTTGGAAATGTTTGGAGGCTTTAGAGGAAGCCATGCAGGAGTATCACATTTTGGCTCCTCAGTCCACATCCTCCACTACAGGGAAAGGTCATGCTCTTACTACATAAGCTATGACTTCTAGGCCCACCTGGATTCTTGATTCTGGTGCTTCTCACCACATGAATCACACTCAACAGTTGGTCACCTCACTTGCTCCTTGTGCTAATTCATAGATTGCAGTTTGGAACTCATCTAATCTTTCTATTTTGGGTTCTGGTTCTGTTGCATTAGCTGGGGGTTCTCTTCAAGATGTTCTCTTTGTCCTTGACATTTCAACGAACCTTCTGTCTATCTATCAGATTTTCCACTCTGGCTCTGGTAAGATAGTTGAGTTCTCACCACATGATGTGGTTATTCGGGACTTACATGATTCTGAAATGATTGTGGCTACTAGGAGTGTTGACACTACATCCTGACTATACAGATTTGATGGATTTGAGTCTTCTGCTGGCACAAGTTCTTGTCTTATAGCACATGCAGATTCAGTGAGCAGACTTTGGCATGAGCATTTGGGCCATGTCAATTATAGATATCTTCAGCAGATGAGCACACAGGCACTTGTTCTTGGGCTTCCATAGATTACTTGCACTGATGGGGTTTGTCAGGGTTGTGTTCTTGGCAAACAACGTAGGGATCCTTTTCCTTAGGGATGAGCTACTCATGCTTTGGCACCATTGGATTTGACTCATAGTGACCTCATGTCATTTCCTACTCCTTCTTTTTCTGGTGCCAGATATGTGCTCACATTTATTGATGACTTCTCCAGGCGCACATGGGTGTACTTTTTGAAGTACAAGTCTAATGTCTTTAATTTATTTCAAGTCTTTAATACATTTGTGGAGAAGCAATCTGGTCTTTCTATTTGTCAGATACGCACAAATAATGGGGGGGAGTATGTGAACCAAGCTTGCAGGGATTTTTTCTCTGAACATGGTCTTCAGCATCAGTTTTCAGTGCCCTACACCCCTCAGCAGAATGGTGTGGCAAAGAGAAAGAATAGAACACTTCGGGAGATGGCTAATTGTATGATACAGTCCAGGTCCATGGATTTGTCCTTTTAGGCAAAGGCAGTCAATTGTGCCAACTATATTCAGAATCAGATGCCTCACAAGGCAATTTGACATATGACTCTTGAGGAGGCTTGGTCTCATGTCAAGCCTGATGTATCTTCATTCTGAGTTTTTGGTAGTGAAGCATGGGCATTTGTGCCTGACGCTCAGAGGAGAACGATGGAGCGGAAGAGCCGACACCTCATTTTTGTTGGCTACTACGAGGATGTTAAGGCATACAGGTTGTTTGACCATGATTCTAGAGAGGTCCTATTTCAACGAGATGTCCAGTTTGATGAGCGCCTTCCTGCAGTAGATACCCCACTTCCAGAGTCTACTTCACTTACCACTACTCCCTCATCTCTTCCAGCTTTGTTTTAGGATTATGAGGATGATGATCTTTGTGATCCCCATTTACCTCCACCACAAGATCCTCCACAGATGCCTAGATGGGCTTGTGTTACAGTTGATGCTGCAGGATCTCTGGCTGGTGACCCTTCCACCTCCCGTCGCACCCAGTCTCATATTGCGGGTTCTAGTCTTCTGATTCATGCTATTTGTGGTGACCCTCAGACATTTGGGGAAGTGACAGGACATGCTGAGTTTGACAGTGCTATGGAGGAGTATTCTTCTTTGATGAAGAATCATACTTGGGATCTTTGTTCTCTTCCTAAGGGAAGAAAGTTAGTGCGATGCAAGTGGTTGTATTGTACTAATTTTTTTTTTGAAGGTTCTATTGATAAGTACAAGGCACGTCTTGTTGCGAAGGGTATTTCACAGGTTGAGGGTATTGATTACACTGAGACATTTGCCCATGTCACTAAGATGAACTCTATTCACCTTGTCTTATCCCTTGCAGCTTCTCAGGGATGGCCCATTTTTCAGATGGATGTGAAGAGTGCTTTCTTGCACGGTGATCTTAGTGAGGAGATTTACATGGAGTAGCCTCAGGGATTTTTGCAGGATTCCTCCTTGGTTTGCAAACTTTGGCGTTCTTTGTATGGTCTCAAATAGGCCCTTCGGGCTTGGTATGAGAAGATGGACTCCTTTCTACTTTGTACAGGATTCACACACTGTCATTCCGATCCTACAGTCTACATTCAGCATCTTGAGGATGAGGTTTTGATCCTTGTGCTATATGTCGATGATCTTCTCATCATAGGTAGCTATCTTCTATGATTCAGGATGTTCAACGCGCATTGATGGAGCAGTTTGAGATGACAGACCTTGGTCTATTACACTTCTTTCTAGGTCTGCAGATTGTTCAGTCACCTATTGGGATCTTTGTTTACCAGCAGAAGTATGCTCTTGACATGCTTCAGTGCTTTGATATGCTTTATTGCAAGCCTGCTCCCACACCTTTTCAGTCAGGTGTTACTTTGTCTACCTCTTGCACTTCGCCTTTAGTGGATGCTACTTTGTATCGGCAGTTGGTTGGTAGTTTGTTATACCTGACACACACTCATCCTGATCTCTCCTTTGCAGTTGGTCTAGTCTCTCAGCTCTCACATGAGCCTCATGAGAGTCATTGGCAAGCTACCAAGCATATTTTGAGATACATTCAGGGCACACTTATGTATGGCATTCACTACACATCAGGGGCTCCTCACATTGTTGGCTACATTGACTCAGATTGGGCTGGTGATGTTGATGATCGAAAGTCTACTTCTGGCTTTGTCTTTTTCCTTGGCTCTGGTCCTATCACATGGTCGTGCAAGAAGTAGAATGCTTGAGCACTTTCATCTACAGAGGCTGAGTACAGAGCGGCAGTGCATGCTAGTCAGGAGATTTTATGGCTTCGGCAGTTGATGACTGAGTTTGGATTTCCTCCTGATCATCCCACTATTCTGTGGTGCAAAAATTAGAGTTCTATTCACATTTCCCACAACCCAGTGGAGCATCAGCGCACTAAACACATTGAGCTTCATATGCATTTCATCCGTCAGCAGATTCAGGATGGTGTTCTCACTTTCGAGTACATTCCCACTGACACGCAAGTTGCTGACATCTTCACCAAACCCTTTGCATCTCTGCGCTATCTTCAGTTGCATTCTATGATTGGGGTGATGGAAGTTGTCCTTCGGGGGTCTTGTTGAGGCCTTCCTTCATTTTTTTTCAGCATGTTGTTTTATCTCTTTTTGGGGTAGATTTTTTCCCATTGGGTTTTCTCTATTTCCCCGGTTTACAGAGATTTCTTTGTAGTTGGGTACCTGATCAGGCATTGTTACCGGGACCCATTTATTTTTCTTTCATAGCTGTGCTAGGTTAGTTTCCTCCTGAGCTTCACTTAAGGGGGGGTGTTAGAGTAATAGTACATTTGCCTTTATAATTAAATCACTTCGGTTTAATTATTAAAGCTAACTATTATTCTATTCACTTAAGCTTGTCATTTGTAGGTGCATAATAATTAATATGTTTATTAATTATTAAATGCACAAACCTAGCTTTCTCCGGCTTTAGGGTTTCTCACCTTATATGCCACTTTTGTAATTATTATATTTACTTTTTTGGAAAATAAGAATTTTGCTCTCACTCGGCTGAGATTTTCCAAACCCTTATTTCTGGTTTTTGCTTCCTTATTTCATTCTTGTAACAGGTTTTCTTGCATGCAGCTGCTTCTGGGATTTGGTACTATTCTTATCAGTTCCAACATTATTAACTGCTACATCTTCCACTATTGCTTCACAACCATTAATACTATTTAATTTTGACTGCTACGAGGACACGAGTGAGCATGAAATATAACCACCTCAACCTTTACCGCGGCCTCACAACCTTAAACTATTAGACCTTCAAACACCTACGATACTATGAGGGATAAAATATATTGACCGCCACAGTTCTCAGCGCCACCTCGCAACTCTAAACAACTATGCTACAAAATCCTTGCGAGGCTACAATGTTGTGTCAGCTTCTCGCTGACCCGTTACCCTAAACATAAAAGACAAACTTCACTGTTGTGAGGCCGTAACAACATAAAGTATGAAGTTGTAGACACAAAATTCCCTACTTATAGATGAATAGAAAAATAATAGCTGAAAATTGACTTAGAGCATAAAAGATAAAAAGAATGACTAAGTCCATAGTGCAAAAATAATTGCTAACAAAGATCGATTTACATGGAAAGTCTCAACAAAAAAGGTGGAAAAACATTAGAGACAAATCAAAAGCATTCAAATTTAATAATTTAAACCACCAAGGATAAGGGAAAATCACAAGGATAAATAAATTTTTAGGTTCCAAGAGTGGCTTTAACTAGGGATTATTGAAGGTAAGTTGAATGAAAGAAGAAAACAATATTTGGAGAAGTAGACCATAAACTAAGCACACACAATAACATAATAAAAAAGACCCTAGTTATATACAAACTTACAAACTATTGTGCAAGGATCATGATTTTTTAATGCAAAAAATAGTTTCAATAATTGTCCATGCACTAGCAATTCTTGAATTTCACCATTCATGCTTTGAAGGAAAAATGAATCCTTTCCATGTGTATCACATATAACATAAGGGCCTAACCATAAAGATTCAAATTTTCCACGTTTTCCCTTCTCTTGAGCCCTTTCATTCCACATCAAAACCATGTCATTTACTTGGAATTTTCTTTTAGTAGCTCTCTTATCAAACATATACTTTGTTTTTTGTTGTAACTTTATATTTTTCTTTTGAGCTTCATTTATTTTTTCCTCCAAATCCAAAAGTTACATTATTCTATTTTCCATAGGTTCACACACATCAATCTCCTCCTACTGAATAAATTTATACACAAGGAGAAAATTATTTAGAGGTAATCTTTCCTATGACCCATATACTGTTAGAATAACTGAGAGGGGGGGGGGGGGGGGGGGGTGAATCAACGGTCTAAAAAATAATCCAATAAATTAACCACAAAACTTTATAACTCAAATATAAACCTCAAGTTATCTTCAGTCCTCCAAGATGTATGCCTTGAAATAATCTTATCAAATAACTACTGCTTAGAGTTCACTGTTAAACCTTATTCTTAAGCTTTACCGAATAGCAATCTAGCCTTTACGAAAATACAGTAAATAACTTAGTGTTTACCGATCAATCCTATTTTAGTAATGTGTAAAGCAAAACATCAAAGCAATGACTCATAAACACATTTAACACATGGATTTTTAACGTGGAAATCTTGTTAAGGGAAAAACCACTTGGGACCGGTAACCCAAAATTTTCACTCTTCTAAAGTGAGCTCAGTGAAGAGCCAACCTTGTCAAAGGTTACAAACACACTGTTAAGTGCC
Organism: Thuja plicata; assembly: GCA_018584345.1. Classification (NCBI taxonomy): domain Eukaryota; kingdom Viridiplantae; phylum Streptophyta; class Pinopsida; order Cupressales; family Cupressaceae; genus Thuja; species Thuja plicata. The sequence continues at coordinate 272,863 of MU225611.1, read as the reverse complement.
ACCTTGTTAGAGGATTTATCACTAACACTTTATCACTTGATACCTATAATTTTACTATGCTATCTTAATGATAAAACTTTTGATACTCCTTGGGATGTATCTCAATATATAAAGGATGGTTAGATACTGCTCGATTAAGAGGATTTTTGAATCAATGGTTAAAATGAATCAGTATATGATCTTTTCATATAAACAACTTAATCTTGCAGACATTTAGATCTATTGTAAGCTCATAATACCTTTCTGATCAATGTATCTTTTTTGTCCCTTTTCTCCACTTCTTTCTGGTCGGTGATGTTGTGCTTCTCTAATGCTTGGTGTCTGTAGAAATCTTTAGCTCTATTCTTTAGCTTGTATGATCAGGTCTGTATGAAGACTTCTTTCTTCATCAGAATTATCTTTAGCATCCTCTTCTATATTCACCCCTAATTCATAATGAATTATCTTGTCTCTCTTATATACATGATTTCACCGTTTCGAAGTCCTTGAATTTCTTGTTCTCAGCGTGATCCACAATTCTCGCCTTTCTTTCTTCAAAGCTTACTTCAGTTTTATCCCATAAATTTCTCCTTGACAACTAGAATTAAATAGCTTTAAAACTCTATCTTATCTCTAGTTTTTAACTTGTCGATAAAAACAATGTGATCAACCAATTAACTCCACATTTAGCTCTTGTCAGCTAAGTATTTTGTCATTTCTGAACTTCATTTCTTTTTGGTACTTAACTCCTTTTTAGCTTCGATCTTCACTTCAGTTGTCCTCGGGCATCTTTTTCCGTCGAGGTTGTTTTTCCATTGGGGTTGTCTATTCATCGTATTTTATGTCCGTCAGGTAACACTCTGGTTCTACTCTCAATAATGCTTTCTTGGATTTCTTTCTCGGGTGTCATTGTGACTCTTCTCTCGGTGTTCTCTATCTGTCAGGGTGCACTGTCCGTCGGTGTTTGTTTTCACTTAGTGCATACTAAAATTTTATGCATTACTGATAGCATAACCTTTATTTTTCTATTTCTTTGAAGTCTTTGACACTATGTATATAACCAATCAGATTATATCAAGTTGACATCAATGACAATACAATACATTAACTGATTTAATGTCTTGCATTAACTTTATGCATCTCGATGATCATCAACTTAACATCTTCAAACATTTAATCAGTTATGGTTCATCAATATCTCCCTTTGGCATTGATGGAAACATACTACATTACTACTAATACAATATGAAATATATTAGTTGTAGTTCATCAATCTACCAAACTTATTATTTTATAACCAATACAAATGTATGGCTCTTGGTAAACTCTTCTAGCTTAGATTTGTTTCTTGCAGAGTACTTTCTTCATTCTTCATTCCCTTCACTGGATAGATACATAGAAACTTATGATTCTATCTCTCCCTTTGTTGTAGAATCTCTTCTCTGATATTTTATCTCCCTTTGACGGTTCCTCTCCTTGATCATCTCTTTTTCCTTTGACAACAGTATAGAATACTCTCTCCATTAAGTCATCTCTCCCTTAGGATACTTCTCTCCCTTTGGATGATCATGATGGATATTTCATATGTATATAATCTCTCAAGTCATCTCTCAATTCATCTCTCAAGTCATCTCTCCCTTTGACAACAATGCCAAACTCTTTTCTTCCTCCTTTTATAATATACTCCTTCAATTTCCCTATCCATCAGCAATACAATGACTGTGGTGTACGGTGTAGATAAGTACCTTGTTGTGTATTGATGTATCTTTTCCATCCATCTCTTTGCTTGCATCAACATGAATGATCTTTTGATTGTGTGTAGGCTAATGAAGCCTCCTAGTCAGCTTAGTGACTAATAGACAAGGGTCGGACCCCTAGTCTCTTTCTCAAGTACTCAAATGTATCTTTAGGCAATGACTTTGTGAATCTGTCAGCTAATTGTTCCTTGGATTTATTATATTCTAGTATCACCTCTTTCTCTTGCACTTGTTCTCTTAAGTAATGATACTTGATAGCAATATTCTTTGTCTTAGCATGCATAAAAGGATTCTTTGATATGTTTATTGAACTAGTATTATCACAATAGATAATCACTGGTTCAATAATTTTCATATTCATACCTTCCAGTAATTGTTTGATCCATGCAATGTTAGAGAAATTTGAAGCAGCAACCACATATTCTACTTCTGTAGTAGATTGTGAGATGCATCCTTGCTTCTTACTTATCCATGTGACAAGTTTGTCACCCATGAAGAATGCTCCTCGAGATGTGCTCTTTCTGTCATCTAAGTTTCTAGCCCAATAAACATCTGTATAGCTTGAAGCTCAAAGTTTCATTCTCTTGTATACCATTATCCATATTCCTCGATATTATTTGGATATCTCATAATTCTCTTGACAACATTCATCTGTGATTCTTTTGGATTAGTAGAGAATCTAGAAACTATTCCAACTACAGGTTCTATACATGTTCTAGTATGAACAACATACATGAATTTACCAATCATTGATGTATATAGGGTCTGATTTACCTTGGTTGACTTGTCTTCCTTTTTCATCTTGCATCTAGTTGCCATAGGTGTTCCAACTGGCTTGGAATCTTCCATTTTGAATATCTTCAGCACTTCCTTGATGTATTTGGATTGTGTGATATATATGCCTGCATCTTGTTGAAGAATCTATAGACCAAGAAATAATTTGATCTCCCCAAACATTGACATCTCAAAATATTTACTCATTTCATTAGAAAATTATTTTCATAACATATCATTGCCCCCAAATATGATATCATCACCAAATATTTCAGTAATCAAAATGTTATCATCAAAATCTTCTTTTAAATACAGATTGTTGTTTTCACTTGTTCTTACAAATCCAATACTTATGAGATAGGAGTGAAGTATTTCATACCAACCTCTTGGTGCTTGTTTCAATCCATACAAGGCTTTGTGTAGTCTACAAACCATGTTTCTCTTGTTAGGATCAACAAAACCTTCTAGTTGTTCAATGTATACCTCTTCTTCTAGTATTCCATTTAGGAATGCAGATTTGACATCCATTTGGTATACCTTGAATCTTTTGAATGTAGCATAAGCAAGTAGAATTCTGAATCCTTTTAGTCTAGCAACAGGTGCAAAGGTTTCTCCATAGTCAATACCTTGTTCTTGTGCATACCCCTTGCATATTAATCTTGCTTTGTTCCTTGTGACTTCTCCGTTCTCATTTAGCTTGTTTATGAATATCCATTTGGTACCGATGACATTATTGTCATCTGGTCTAGGTACTAATGTCCATGTTCTATTCTTCTCAATCTATTCTATCTCTTCATTCATAGCATTGACCCATTCTTCATTTTCAAGGTGCAGTATTAACAGATTTACGCTCAAAATCACAAATTAAACATCTAGTTTTTAGTGACTTACTTCTTGTTCTTATTCCAGCCTTCTTGTCTCCATCTGGTTCTTGTGGATGGTGTCTTCTGACATACTTGAAAAGTATTGTCTTAGCTCTTTGTTCATAATTTTTATCATCTTATTGACCTTCATTCTGATCTCCATCGTTTGGAACATCATTTTGAGAAATTTTCCCAATTTTTGGTGTTTGCAGCGTGATACTTGGGTGCATTGTTCTGTTGCTTAGAAGTGATACATTGTTTCTTAGGAAGAGTGTCGGTTTCTTCATTGTAGACAAACTTGTTGTAGTCTTCTGGTTCTTTTCTTCTTTCCTCATCATTTTTCTCTGCATATTCATCTATTCTGACATTTGCACTTTCAATGATTTTGTTAGAGGACTTGTTAAGACATTTATAAACCTTGCTTTTGGTGGAATACTCTAGAAATATTTCTTCTTCACTTTTGGAGTCAATCTTTCCATTTCTATAATCTTTCAAAATATAACATTGACATCCAAAAATTCTAAAGTAACTTACATTGGGTGTGTATCCATACCATAGCTCATAAGGTGTCTTTTTGGTGTCTTTCTTCAATTGAACTCTATTTAATGTGTAGACAGCAGTATTGATAGATTCCCTCTAGAATGTTTGAGTTATGCATTTCTCAATCATCAGTGTTCTTGCACAATCAACAATGATTTTTTTTCTTCTTTCAGCAATCCCATTTTGTTGTGGTGTTCTTGGTGCAGAAACCTATCTTTTAATTCCATACTCATTACAAAAGTTAGTGAATTCATCAGAAATAAATTCTCCTCCTTTATATGATCTTAAGCATTTCAGTTCCTTACCACTTTGTTTTTCTACAATATATTTATACCATTTAAACGTCTTGAATGCTTCTGATTTCTCTTTTAAGAACATAACTGTCATCATTCTAGAATAATCATCTACAAATAGAATGAAGTATCTATCACCATAGTAGCTCTTAGTTCTCATGGATCCATATAGATCAGTATGGACTAATTCTAGAATAGCATGATATGTATGAGTTTTTCTCTTGAAACTAGACTTAGTCATCTTACCTTTTTGACAATTCTTACACATGATATGGTCAGGCTTTGACATGCTCAATAAGCCTCTTACTTTCCTTTTATTTTTTATCTTAATCATGTTGTCAAAATTCACATGACATAGCCTTTTATGCCATAACCATATGTCTTTATTTATAGCAATTAAACAAGTGGTGTTTATATCATCAAGATAGAATAGGTTACCTTTTGTATGTTTACCAGTTTTGATCAACCTTCCTGATTCATTAAAGATCTTTTCCTTTTTGTTCTTAAATGAAACTCAATGACCTATGTTATTCAAATGTGAAACACTCAATAGATTATTATTAAGTCCATTTACCCAGTATGCATTTTCACATCTCATCAGATTATTTAACATTATGGTTCCTTTACCTTCAACTGGACAAGGTGAGTCATTACCCATTCTTACTGATCCACCATTATAATAATCAAAAGTTTCAAATTTTTATTTATCTCCAGGCATGTGGTGAGTGCTACCACTATTTATAATCTAGACATAATTCTTACTAACCTTAGATATGAGTGCAGTCTCAACATACCTTTCTTCTTTGTCTGAATTATCCTTCATGGCCACAAATACAATCTCAATATCTTCATTAGATTTGGTTTGAGTATCTCCAGCTCTGTTCTCAGCTAGGTAACAAGATTTCTTCCCTTTGTCCTTGTAGTCTCGAGTATCTCTTCTGTCAAAATTTTTGTTAAATTGGTAAACTCTGTTATCACCTCTGTCAAACTTGTTTTCATATGATCTATCACTATTTATATCTTCTTTTCTTTTGTTAGGACATCTAGCAGCAATGTGTCCAATCTCTTTACAATTAAAACATACAAGTGGTAATTTACCTTTGTATCTACCTTTGCCTCTCTGTAATATTCTAGCCATTAGTGCTTCAATCTCATCAAGTTTTTGGTCATCACTATCACTTTCACTATCATTTCTCATAGTGTTTTTATGACTTGAATTACTTATTTTCAAAGAAGATTTGAATGCATACTCAATAGATGGTAAGACACTGTTGTCAAAGTTATTCATTTCAAATGAAATAAGTCTACCAGCCAAACTATCTAGAGTGACATTGTTATTTTCTACTGCTCTCATTTCTTGTATACTAGATACACTAATAGCATAAACAAGCAGTAAGGTTCTTAGGATTATACTTACCACTATTTCTTCTTCAAGTACACCTCTAACTCCTTCGATAGCATTGACTACCTCTTTTATTATGTAGCTATATTAAGTGATGTTTTATCCTTCTTTAATTCTTAGGTCATCAAATTTACCTCTTAGGCTTTCTGCCTTAGCTCTTAGTACATTTGCATCTCCTCCATGTACTAGCTTCACTTTGTCCCACATTTTCTTTGCAGAGGTGCATGTTTTGAAATCTTCAAATTCAGTATCGGAGAGTGAGGAAGCAAGTTCTATCATCATAGAATTGTGCTCATGCTTTTCTCTCAATTGATCAAGTGTGTGAGGTCCTGTAGGCAACACATATTCAGTATCCAAGTATTGAGTAACATCATTTCCAATACCTGATAGGTGGAGTCTTATCTTGCTTTTCCATGATGAAAATTTGTCATTGTTCAACTTAGGCACATCTCATTTTCTCATCTTGTGATCTTTATCTTAGGTCTTGAAACCTTCCTTCTAAGAACACAAGCTCTGATACCAATTGTTAGAATAACTGAGAGGGGGGGTGAATCAGTGGTCTTAAACATAATGCAATAAATTAACCACAAAAATTTATATCTCAAATATAATCCTCAAGTTATCTTCAGTCCTATAAGATGTATGCCTTGAAATAATATTATCAAATAACTACTGCTCAAAGTTCACTGTTAAACCTTATTCTTAAGCTTTACCGAATAGAAGTCTAGGCTTTACCGAAATACAACAAATAACTTAATGTTTACCAATCAATCCTATTTTAGTAATGTGTAAAGCAAAACATCAAAGTAATGACTCATAAACACATTTGACACATGGATTTTTAATGTGGAAACCTTCTTAAGGGAAAAACCACTTGAGACTGATAACCCAAAATTTTCACTCTTCTGAAGTGATCTCGGTGAAGAGCCAACCCTGTTAAAGGTTAAAAACACACTGTTAAGTGCAACCTTGTAAGAGGATTTATCACTAATAGTTAATCACTTGATATCTGGCATTTCACTATGCTATCTTCATGAATTAACCTTTTGATACTCCTCGGGATGTATCTCAATATATAAAGGATTTGTTTAGATCCTACTCAGTTAAGAGACTTCTTTGATTCAATGGTTAAAATGAAACAGTATATGATCTGTTCATATAAACAACTATTCTTTGTAGATGTTCAAATCTATTGTAAGCTCATAATACCTTTCTAATCAATGTTTCATTTCAATACCTTTGCTCCAATTCTTTCTGCTTGGTGATGTTGTGCTTCTCTGTTGCTCAGTGTCCACAAAAATCTTTAGCTCTTTTCTCTAGCTTGATTGATCGGGACTATATGAAGTCATTCTTCACCAATATCTCTCCAGAACCCTCTTCTATATTCACCCCTTTTTTCACAATCAATTATCTTGTCTCTTTATAGACATGATTTCACCATTTTTAGGTCTCAGTCTTTCTTATTCTTGATGTGATCCAGAAATCTCACCTTTCTAGCTTTAAAACATTACTTCAATTTTATCCCGTAGATTTCTCTTAGACAACTGGAATAAAATAGCTTTAAAACTCTCGCTTATCTCTGGCTTTTAACTTGTTGATGAAAACAATATTGACAACCATTTAACTCCTTTATCTCTTTCCAGCTAAGTCTATTGTCATTTCTGAACTTCAGTTCTTGTCGGTCAATACTTCAATTCTCCTCAGGCATCTCTATCAGGGTTGTCTGTCGGTCGAGTAACATTGTGAAGTTCTTCTTGGGTTACTTTGGTTCTACTCATTGGTAATGCTTTCCTAGGTTTCATGCTTGGGTATCACTGTGACTTTCCTCTTAGGGTTCTCTTTCCATCGGGGTGCACTGATCGTCGATGTTTGTTGTCATTTAGTGCATACAAAAATTTTATGCATTACTGAAAGCATAACCTTAATCATATTTTTTGTCCGTCGGGTAACACTATGGTTCTACTCTCAGTAATGCTTGCTTGGGTTTCTTTCTCGGGTGTCACTGTGACTCTTCTCTTGGTGTTCTCTATCTGTCAAGGTGCACTATTTGTCGGTGTTTATTGTCACTTAGTGCATACTAAAATTTTATGCATTACTGATAGCATAACCTTTATTTTCTGTTTCTTTGAAGTCTTTGACACTATGTATATAACCAATCAGATTATATCAAGTTGACATCAATGACAATACAATACATTAAATAATTTAATGTCTTGCATTAACTTTCTACAGCTCGGTGATCATCAACTTAATATCTTCAAACATTCAATCGGTTATAGTTCATCAATCTCTCCCGTTGGTATTGATGGCAACACTCTATATTACTACTAATGCAATATGAAATATATTAGTTGTAGTTCATCAATCTACCAATCTTATTGTTCTATAACCAATACAAATTTCTTTCTCTCGGTAAGCTTATATAGCTTAGATTTTTTTCTTGCAGAGTACTTTCGTCAATCTTGAATCCCTTCACTGGATAGATGTAGCAGCTTCTGATTTTGTCTTTGATGTTGTCTCTCAATTTGACTATTCCTCTCCTTGATCATCTATTTTTCCTTTGACAACAATATAGAGTACTCTCTCCCTTAATTCATTTCTCCCTCATGATACTTCTCTCCCTTTTGATATTCTCTCCCTTACAAGTTACATATTTATCAATTCATTTTTAAGTCATCTCTCCCTTATGATAGTCATGATGGATATTTCATATGTAATCTTCCCTTTGGATATTCTCTCCCTTTGACAACAATGCCAAAGTTATATCCTTTCTCCTTTTTATAATATACTCCTTGAATTTCCCTATCCATCAGCAATACAATGACTCTGGTGTTTGGTGTAGATATGTACCTTTTTGTGTACTGATGTATCTTTGCAGTCCATTTATTTTCTTGCATCAACAGGAATGATCTTCTAATTTTTTATAGGCTGATGCAGTCTCCTAGTCAGCTTACTGACCAATAGACCAGGGTAGGACCCCTAGTCTCTTTCTGAGGTACTCAAACATATCTTTTGGCAATGGCTTTGCGAATATTTCACCTAATGTTTGCTTGGATTGAACATATTATAGTATCACCTCTTTCTCTTGCACTTGTTCTCTTAAGTAATGATACGTGATAGAAATATGCTTAGTCTTAGCATGCATGACATAATTCTTAGAAATGTTTATTGCACTGGTATTAACACAATAGATAATCACTAGTTCAAGAATTTTCATATTCATACCTTTGAGTAATTGTTCCATGCAATGTTAGAGTAGTTTGCAGTAGCAGCCACATATTCCACTTCTGCAATAGATTGTGAGATGCATCCTTGCTTCTTACTGATCCACATGACAAGTTTGTCACCCATGAAGAATGCTCCTCCAGTTGTGCTTTTTTTGTCATCTAAGTTTCCAGCCCAATCAACATTTGTATAGACTTGAAGCTCAAATTTGCCTTCTCTTTTATACAATAAGCCATAGTCCTCGGTGTTCTTTAGATATCTCAAAATTATTTTGACAGCAGTCATGTGTGATTCTTTGAGATTAGCATAGAATCTTGCAACTATTCCAACTACATGTGCTAAGTCTGGTCTACTATGAACAACATACATTAGTTTTCCATTCATTGATCTATATAGGGTCTGATTTAACTCATTTGACTTATCTTCTTTTGTCAGCTTACATCCAGTTGCCATAGGTGTTCCAACAGGCTTGGAATCTTCCATCTTGAATATGTTTAACACTTCCTTGATGTATTTGGATTGAGTGATGTATATGCCTGCATCTTTTTGAAGAATCTATAGACCAAGAAAGAATTTGATCTCCCCAAACATTGACATCTCAAAATCTTTTCTCATTTCATTAGAAAAAGATTTATATAACATATCATTACCCCCAAATATGATATCATCAAAAAATATTTCAGCAATCAGAATATTATCACCAGAATCTTCTTTTAAGTATAGATTGCTATTTTCACTTGTTCTTACAAATCCTATGCTTATGAGATAGGAGTGAAGTCTTTCATACCAGGCTCTAGGTGCTTGTTTAAATCCATACAAGGCTTTGTGTACTCTACAAACCATGTTTCTCTTGTTAGGATCAACAAACCCCTCTAGTTGTTCAATGTATACCTCTTCTTCTAGTATTCCATTTAGGAATGCAGATTTGACATCCATCTGGTATACCTTGAATCCTTTGAATGTAGTATAAGAAAGAATAATTCTTACTCCTTCCAATCTTGTAATGGGTGAAAAAATTTCACCATAGTCAATACCTTCTTCTTGTAAATACCCTTTGCATACTAATTTTGCTTTGTGTCTTGTGACTTCTCCATTCTCATTCAACTTGTTTTTGAATATCCATTTGGTACCGATGACATTATTGTCATCTAGTCTAGGTACTAATTTCCATGGTCTATTCTTCTCAATCTATTCTATCTCTTCATTCATAGCACTAACCTATTCTTCATTTTCAAGTTTAGTATTAATAGATTTAGGCTCAAAATCACAAATTAAACATCTAGTGTTCAGTGACTTACTTCTTGATCTCATTCCAGCCTTCTTGTCTCTTATGATCTAGTTTTTTGGATGGTGTCTTCTGACATACTAGGAAAATATTGGTTCAGTTTTTTGTTCATCATCTTGACCTTCATTCTGATCTCCATCGCTCGGAACATCTTTTTCCCGATTTTAGGTATTTGTAGCCTGATGCTTGGGTGCAATGTTTTGTTACTCGGGAATGATAAATTGTTGCTCATGTAGAGTGTCAGGTACTTTAGTGTAAACAAACCTTTTGTAGTCTTCTATTTCTTTTCTACTTTTCTCGTCATTTTTCTCTGTATATTCATCTATTCTGATATTTGCACTTTCAATACTTTTGTTAGAGGACTTGTTAAGACATTTATAAGCCTTGCTCTTGGTGGAATACCCTAGAAAGATTCCTTCTTCACTTTTGGATTCATTCTTTCCATTTCTATCATCTTTCAAAATATAACATTGACTTCCAAAGATTTTCTAGTAACTTACATTGGGTGTATATCCATACCATAGCTCATAGGGTGTCTTCTTGGTGTCTTTCTTCAATTGTACTTTGTTCAATGTGTAGACAGCAGTACTAAAAGCTTCCCTCCAGAATGTTTGAGTGATGTTTTTCCCTATCATCAGTGTTCTAGCATAATCAAAAATGGATATGTTTCTTCTTTCATCAATCTCATTTTTCTATGGTGTTCTTGGTGTAGAAACTTGTCTTTTAATTCCATGCTCATTGCAAAAGTTAGTGAATTCATCATAAACAAATTTTCCTCCTCTATCTGGTCTTAAGCATTTCAATTCCTTACCACTTTTTTTTTCTACCATAGCTTTATACCATTTAAACATCTTAAATGCTTCTGATTTTTCTTTTAATAACATAACTATCATCATTCTAGAATAATCATCAACAAAGAGAATGAAATATATATCACCATAGTAACTCTTTGTTCTCATTGGTCCACACAGATCAGTATGGAATAATTCTAGAATAGCATTAGGTGTATGGGGTTTTTTCTTGAAGCTAGACTTTGTCATCTTACCTTTTTGACAATTCTTACACATGATATGCTCAGGCTTTGACATGCTCGGTAAGCCTCTTACTTTACTTTTATTGCTTATCATTATCATGTTGTCAAAATTCACATGACATAATCTCTTATGCCACAACCATATGTCTTCATTTCGATCCATTAAACAAGTATTTTTTATATCATCAAGATAGAATAGGTTACCTTTTTTATGTTTACCAGTTCTGATCAACCTTCTTGAATCATTAAAGATCTTTTCCTTCTTGTTCTTAAATGCTACTATGGTGACCTGTGTTATTCAGATGTGAAACACTCAATAGATTATAGTTAAGTCCTTTTACCCAGTATGCATTTTCAATTCTGATCAGGTTATTCATCATTATGGTTCCTTTACCTTCAATTGGACAAGGTGTGGCATTACCCATTCTTACTGATCCACCATTATAATACTCAAAAGTTTCAAACTTTTGTTTATCATCGGTCATGTGGTGAGTGCAGCCACTATCTATAATCCAGACATCATTCTTACTAACCTTAGATATGAGTGCAGTCTTTACATACCTTTCTTCTTCCTCTGAATCATCCTTCATGGCCACAAATACCATCTTAATGTCTTCATCAAATTTGGTGTCAGTATCTCCAGCTCTGTTCTTAGCTAGGTAACAATCTTTTTTCTCTTTATCCTTGTAGTCTTGGGTATCTCCTGTGTCAAATTGTCGGTTGCTTCGGTAACCTCTGTTATCACTTCTATAAAACTTATTTTCATATGTTTTGTCATTACTTTTGTTAGGACATCTAGCAGCAAAGTGTCCAATCTCTTTACAATTAAAACATACAAGTGGTAATTTACCTTTGTATCTACCTTTTCCTCTCTGCAATCTTTTAGCCATTAGTGCTTCAATCTCATCAAGATCTTGGTCATCACTATCAATTTCACTATCATTCCTCATAGTGTGTTTATGATTTAACTTACTTATTTTCAAGGAAGATTTGAATGCAGACTCAATAGATGGTAAGAAACTGTTATCAAAGTTATTCATCTCAAATGAAACAAGTCTACCAAAAAAACTATCTAGAGTGACATTCTTGTTTCCTACTGCTCTCATTTATTGTATAGAAGATACTCTAATAGCATAAATAGACAGTAAGGTTCTTAGGATTTTACTTGCCACTGTCTCTTCTTCAAGTACACCTCCAAGTCCTCTGATAGAATTCACGACCTCTTTTATTCTACAGCTGCACTGAGTGATATTTTCTCCTTCTTTCATTCTTAGGTCATAAAACTTACCTCTTAGGATTTATGCCTTAGCTCTTAGTACATTAGCATATCCTCCATGTACCAGCTTCAATTTGTCCCGCATTTGCTTTGCAGAGGTGCATGTTTTGACATCTTCAAATTTAGCATCGAAGATTGAGGAAGCAAGTTCTATCATAATAGGATTGTGCTCATGCTTTTCTCTTAATTACTCAAGTGTGTGAGGTCCTGTAGGAAACACATATTCATTATCCAAGTATTGAGTAACATCATTTCCAATACCTGATAGGTGGAGTCTTATCCTAATTTTCCATGATGCAAAGTTGTCCTTGTTCAACTTTGGCACATCCTAGTTTCTCATCTTGTGATCTTTTTCTTAGGTCTTGAAATGTTTATTCTAAGCACACAAGGTCTGATACCAATTGTTAGAATAACTGAGAGGGGGGGTGAATCAGTGGCCTAAAAAATATTCCAATAAATTAACCCAAAAATGTATTACCACAATTATAAGCCTCTAGTTATATTCATTCCTACAAGATGAATGCCTTTATATTATCTCATCAAATAACTACTACTGGAAGTTCACTGTAAAACCTTATTCTTTATCTTTACCGATTAGCAGTCTTTCATTTACCAAAATACAGTAAATTACTTAGTGTATACCAATCAATCCAGATTAGTTATGTGTAATTAAAAAAACTAAAGTAACAACTCATAAACACATTTGACACATGGATTTTTAACGTGGAAACCCTGTTAAGGGAAAATCCACTTTGGACCGATAACCCAAAATTTTCATTCTTCTAAAGTGAGCTCGATGAAGAGCCAACCTATTAAAGGTTACAAACACATTTTTAAGTGCAAACTTGTTAGAGGATTTATCACTAATAGTTAACCACTTGATATCTGGAATTTCACTATGCTATCTTCATGAATTAACCTTTTGATACTCCTTGGGATGTATCTCAATATATAAAGAATTTGTTTAGATCCTGCTCGGTTAAGAGACTTCTCTGATTCTGTCATGCCCAAAAATTTTGCCCCCAAAAATGCAACAACTTTTTTTTTTAAAAGTAAAATTAAAGTCAAGAGGGTCTAAGGGGAATCATGACTATGTGTCAACCTCCCTCAACCCAAGGTCGCCTTCTGAAGTTAAAGTTACACAAGGTGTCATTTAATTACAGATTTCCCTAGAGTTAAATCTAGGCTAATGTTCAAGGACAATGCAAGGTGAGGTTCTATGATTTTGCGTGTCATCCCCTTTTATTTTAATAGAGTTTGATGATGTAGAGAGGAAGACTCCCTATGCTCAGTTTCCAGAGATGATCGGAAAAAATAGGTAGGTTGACAACTTAATGATATTTTGTTATAAAACACCCTAGGGCAAGGCACTTACGTAATATTATTTATATAATGACCAGTATACTGGCCACATATATTAGCGACATAAAAATAACATTATAAGTCCCTAAGTTTAATTTAAAAATTTTAATTAGATTCTCCCCATCATAAATTCTTCTATTAAATTATTAAATTATCGTTAAATAAATGGCTATGTTAAATTGGATTTCGTAGAAAATCTTATAACTCAAATGTTAAGGCTAGAAAAACTGGTTAAAAAAAAATTAAAAATAATTTAATGTCGAACTATAGTTTTTCAATAGTTCAATTAATAATTCATTTGACTAAATCCTTGATTCTCAACAAATCTCATATTAAAAAGCAATCTCAACAGAACATAATAATGTTTATAGTATCGTTTGTTGAGTTCGTCAATACCATACTGATAATTAATTTCTATATTTTAAAAAGTCGCAAGACAACTATTAAAGTTTCTATAAGTTATTATCCTAATGTTTAAAAAGAAATAAATTAATTTAATTTATATATACCCCAACATTACTAAACTTGCTATAATTTTATTTAACCACTAACATGTATTAATTCATCTCATCTTACAAAAAAAAAAGGTCTACCTTACAAATTATCTAATAAAAGGCCCTATATAAATAGAATGGTATGAGATTAAATTTCTTCATAAAAAGATAACTTAAAATTAAAAGGGAGAAGTTGTGTTTTCAAAAGAAACAAGTTTTCTTTTCCCTCTCAATTTGGAATCCCTAACCCTAATTCAAAATTAGGGTTAGGGTCCAATAGAAAATGGCTAAAATTATTTTTCTTTTGTCTCCTCATTATTTTCTCTCTCTCTTTTTTGTATGCAGGTCTGCACATCCATGGAGGGAGGGAGGAATTCCTCTTTAAATCTTATATATATATATTCCAATATATATACATACATACATTACATTATATATATATATATATATATATATATATATATTTAAGTCAAAATGTTTTAACAGTCCCCATGGCGGCGGCGAACTGGTTTCCCTTTTCATTTACATTAGGCGGCGGATTTGAATGGCGGGGGACCGACCCTATTTGGCTGGGCGGTC
>MU225611.1:227360-257724 GCA_018584345.1 Thuja plicata | reverse complement strand
TATATATATAACTCACTATTTTATTTTATTTTGTGTCTAAGACCAGCATTTGTCAAAAATCAGCATTAATGAAATGCATGAATATATAGAAATTTTTTTTTTTGAAACAAGGAAAGAAATATAGATTCTTTTTTTATATATGAAAATAAACAAGCATAGTCATAGTAGCATATTCATGTGCAATTGACAAATTCTTTTATTTTCTTCTATTACAACAGTTTATACATGTTTAAAATAACAGGGTTATGCAAGTTACTATATCATTTTTGTTTACTCCTAATTTCTTATTGCAACAATATAACCTCCACACTAATAAAACAATTTGAAGATTAGCTAACTAGTGGTCTTGCACAACATTTTTTTGGTAACAATAAGGAAACTAAAATAACAAGATTTATACAATATCTATCTTAGTTCATAAAAATGAAATTTTATTTAATCAAGAGACAAATACAAATACATGGGTTGTCAACACTAATAGTTTCTTACAAATATGTTTCCAAGAGATGCATAAATCAGCAACATGGCTTTAAACAATACTCTTATCATCTTGCATGTAGATAGACAAAAGATCATGGCTTTTCACATGTACATAGTAAATAGGTCTCTTTCTCCCTAATTCATTCCAAACTTTAAAATGTGGCTCCAACTTCAAATCTGCAAAACAAACCAAGGGACACAAGAAACCATGGGCTGCTCTCCACCCAACCTAGGTCTCTTATGAGGCCACCCCCGAGCTTAGGGAACCAAATAAAGGTGGGTTAATAATCA
Organism: Thuja plicata; assembly: GCA_018584345.1. NCBI lineage: Eukaryota > Viridiplantae > Streptophyta > Pinopsida > Cupressales > Cupressaceae > Thuja > Thuja plicata. The sequence goes on along the minus strand of MU225611.1, from coordinate 256,953 downwards.
CAAAACATACAACAATAAAAGAGAAGCATGAACAACTCACATAAAACTCTCATTCCCAAAGGCTTTCACAATAGATCATTCAAAGATCCTATATGGGGTGAAGTGGACCAAATACCCAAGGGAGAAGGCCAAACCCAACATTTAAAATGCAATCCCTCGCATGGCTGCCCAAACACTTCCCTTCTCATTATCAACCAAGAACAACAACATACCCTTATGACCCCCAAATGAAATAACAATAAGGGAGGCTTCATGGAGCCCATACTCCATGTTTTTTCCCTCTCCTCCTCCTTGAGGAGAGACTCTACACCAAGGGCTGTCAAAACTCCTCCACCCCCAAGGCTACTCTTCCCTCCCAAGGGTGAGTGAGCCTTGAAACTCCCATTAACAACATATACAAAAAAAGCAAAAAAAATGCATTGCAATAACATCAACATAACAATAACAACAAGCTCATAGCTCCAAAAGCAGTAAAAACACAAACAACATCCATCCTTTGCAAGATCAACATAAAACAACAAGAGAGAGTTTCAACAAGTCCACCAACCTAGAATCCAAGCTTAAGACAAGATAGTTGTAGAAGAGCTCCCTTTTAGCCTAATTCCTTCTTCCAAGATCACCAACTCTAGTTGTGTCTCTAAGTTAGAGAGTGGGTGTTCAAACACTCCAACATGGAGAGTTCCCGCTAAAAAGGCCACTAGAAAACTCATGGGGAGAAGGAAAGCCCTCCAATTGGTCCCTCTTCCCTAAACACTTACACCTTTCTAAAAATAGATCCAAAAAGGGGAACTTCTAAAAGGTGAATTATGTCTTAGCACAAAGATGGAAGGGTGGTCTATCCAAAGTCAAGTCTCACAAGAGTTGATTTTCGTCCAACTTGGGAAACCAACTTTTTAGAAGGGTCACATGACCAACCAGAGGCTATCCTAGGGTTAAAATGGCCCTTAACTATTGGTATAACAAGTGGGCTACCTAAAAATGACCCCAACACACCCCTAGACACTTTCTAACCGCTCCAAAAGTCCACTTTAAGAGTAATTTAGAAATCCCAATGAGATGACCACACCCCCTTCTCCCAAACCAAAGTATGCATATGGGGATTCACTAATGTACTAATCTAGGTAGGTGGACAACCATTCCCAAGTTGACATGTCATGGCCTTAAGTACAAAACACAAGTGTCAAATGACACACACAACATTCACACATCACTATCCACTTAGAAAAAATCACAAAGAAATAAGAAATACATTTAAGGATACATTTCCAAAATCAACCAAATACATTTACGAATTAAATTACGAAACAACGAGGTCTTGTCTTTCATTAGACGCAACCTTGGCTTAAACTGAGCTCACATATTCCTTTGTTTGGTTCCCCGAATAAAATACCATGGTCTCTTACCTGCACACTCAATTCAAATATCAGTAGTCTGAGGAGATAATTATACATCATAAGGAAATAAGCAATATTAAGAACTTAATGAAAACATCAACATACTAAGTTGATTACTTAAGATCACAAGACTACATTAATTTCATTTTAAGCATTTAACATAAGGTAAGATTCACATTGCCTGAAATCAAAATTTAATATCCATTTCTATTAATTCCCCTATTCATCAATAACCCATAACATAATCATAATGTATTTCCAAATCAATTGTCTCAAAAATAAATGTCCATAATAGAAAACATAATATTGTCCATAAGGTGCATCATAAAACATCATATTTCTAACATCCAAAATGATCAATCCATGACATAAAGCATAAAATCCATAAGGTCCATAGTGCATCAAAATATAAGGTATCATAAGATAAATCTATCATAAGAAAAAAAATTGGAAAACTATGATGGGGTTCAGGGTGAGGCCTCACAGATTTAATGGTTAAACTGAAACAATATATGATCTGTTCATATAAACAACTATGCTTTGTAGATGTTCAGATCTATTGTAATATCATAATACCTTTTTGATCAATGTTTACTTTTAATACCTTTTCTCCACTTCTTTCTGCTCGGTGATGTTGTGCTTCTCTATTGCTCAATGTCCGCAGAAATATTTAGCTTTGTTCTCTAGCTTGATTGATCAGGACTACATGAAGTCATTCTTCACTAGTATCTCTCCAACATCCTCTTCTCTATTCACCCCTTTTTTCACAATGAATTAGCTTGTCTCTTTATAGAAATGATTCCACCATTTTTTAGGTCTCAGTCTTTCTTGTTCGTGATGTGATCCAGAAATCTTGCCTTTCTTTCTTTAAAGATTTAATTCAGTTTTATTCCATAGATTTCTCTTAGACAACTGGAATAAAATAGCTTTAAAACTCTCGCTTATCTTTGGCTTTTAACTTGTTGGTGAAAACAATATTAACAACCATTTAACTCCTTTAGCTATTTCTAGCTAAGTTTTTTGTCATTTTTGAACTTCAATTCTTGTCGGTCAATACTTTAGTTCTCCTCAGGTATCTCCATCGGGGTTGTCTTCCCATCAGGGTTGTCTTTTCGTTGAGTAACATAGTGAAGTGTTGCTTAGGTTACTTTGGTTATGCTCGTCGGTAATGTTTTCTCAGGTTTTATGCTCGGGTATCACTGTGACTTTCCTATTAGGGTTCTCTTTCTATCAGGGTGCACTGACCGTCAGTGTTTGTTGTCACTTAGTGCATACTGAACTTTTATGCATTACTAAAAGAATAACCTTAATCCCTCTGGTTCTTTGAAGTCTTTGACACTATGTATATAACCAATCATATTATATCAATTTGACATCAATGACGATACAATAAATTAACTGATTTAATGTCTTGCATTAACTTACTATAGCTCGGTGATGATCAATTTAACATCTTCAAACATTCAATCAGTTATAGTTCATCAGCCCTAAAATGCATGTTATAAGTGGCTGAGATGCATAATGCATTGTAATGTTTGTGTACTATTTTTCTGGATAATAAGAAAGGTTGGATGGCTGTGTAAGTGGATGTAGCCAAGGTTTTGGGTGAGCCACATTAAATTTGTGTGTTATATGTGTTCAATTTTATTCTTCTTTTGTTTCTGCATATAATTATTTATTCTTATATTGTTCTAGATCTGTAAAACCCTAAAAACCTATCCAGTCCCTTGAGGATGATATGGAGAAGAGTAAAAAAGAATGATCCCATAACCATCACAAAAATCTTTAAATTATTCTGATCTAAAATACATTTCATTATCCATTACAAGCTTTGAAGGCACACCAAACCTTGTTAAAATATCATTCATCAGAAAAGAAATAACCACCTGATGCAGAGTGCACAACCAAAAGCTTGACCTATGGGCCCTTTCTTCTTATTTAGGACTCAAATAAATCCATCCTTCAATCATACCTTATCCAAATACTTCTTATTGAATTACTCTACCCCTCCAAGAGTTTGGTATACCCTACACCACTTCCCTGACTCCTTAGGGTCTAGATCCAATTAGGAAAATTTTATGCTTTAGGGACACTTTCCAAAGTCTTGGTCAATTTTGTGTCAACCAAAATATGTTTTCTTTTGATCTTGGTAAATTACTACACACAATTACTACACTTGGTCGAGTTTCACCGAACGATCTTGCTGGTTATTTTTTGGTTTCTCGGTGGTTTCATATTTCCAGTCTCATTGAGTAAGTTTTATTTTGTTATATCTTTAGGCATATTTTTGGGGACTTATGTAAGACTCCAAGGTTATAGGATCCAACTCCACTCCAGCACCCCTTAACCCTTACTGTGTTCACAGAGCTAATAGGCCTAATTAGGCTTGGTTAACAAAGAAAATATATAGGTTTGGGTACACAAAATCGATCCAACACCTCAAAGTTTTTATTCTACCCCAACTTGTCCCATATCCACCATCTACCAAATCACACTTCTCCTTTTGGCTGACTGTCTGAAACACATATTCATCATTCTTAGGCTAAATACATGGGCTTATTTAGCCTAGGGCTTGATAGATAACACAACAAACCAACTCTTCCTATCTTGAGCCTTTGGAACCTCTAAAATTGCATCCCTAACTTTGATTTTCCAAGTGGCCAAGGAATCCACTGGTAAAATGTCAAGTTAGGACCCCATCTTTGAAAGACACTTGAAAATGGAGGGTTTCCTGACCAGTCTGAACAAAATGAATGGATCTCCCTCCTATGATCACCAAATGGACTCAAACCAAATGCATATGAAATTTAACTCACCCTATTATATTTCTATGGAAATCATTCGGTCAATCCAATCTGTACATGATCGTACAATGCAGAAAAACAAAGAATTTCTTTGGAAAACAAATGTTGTCTTATTCAAATCCACCAAGAATCATACAATGTCATAAATATCTCTTTTTGCAAAGGAATCTCCTATCTTAAATAGAAAACTTCCAATGACCATAACCATATTTTGAATTTTTATGACCGTTGGGACAAAATTTGCAACTTCTCGAGCAACTTTGTGACAAATTAAAAAATGCAACTTTGTAACTTTTTGCACTTTTTGCATTTGTTGACAACAACATGCCAATTCTTAAACATTGCATCCTACTATCCTCAAATGGATCCAAATATGGTCTAGAAACATTTCTAAGGTCATTATTAGACAAAATAACATAAACTCCTATGACACCCTATTAGACTTAGCACTAGGGTCCTATTGGTCTAAGGAAACCCAAGGTATATAAAATACCTTTGGGACCATTAGACTTACAAAATGGACCAAACAACATCATTTGGTTGATCCTGAGGATCCAAAACTTATTACATCCATTGAACCCTTGGAATTCAAGATGTGGTGCTCTACACCACCACCTTACTTGTTTCCTACTTGGTAGGAATGACATCAATCCACTTGGTGAAATAATCCATAGCCACCAGTATCCACCTATGACTACCACTAGATTTTTCAGTAATTTCACCAATAAAATCAATTCCCCATTGACTGAATGGAGCTCCACCTTGAAATGGATTAAGTGGTAATGCTCCAATATATTTAATCTTACCTAAAAACCTTTAACAAGGATCACATCTAGCTACAAAATTGTGAGCATCTACAAACATAATAGGTCAGTAACATCCTACCCTAATTATCTTATGGGAAGTAGTTTTAGCTAAATAATGCCCACCACAAACTCCATTATGAATATCCTCTAATACCATTTTAGATTGTGTCTCATCCATGCAAAATAATAAAATACCATCCCTATTTATCCAAAATAAATCACCCTAAATAAGGACATACCTTTGAGCTTGCAACCTCAAGGTCCTTTTATGGTTATCATCCATTTCATCCGAGCATTTTGTGTGTTTCACAAAGTAAACAATATTATTATACCAAAGCTATGTTTCAATACTAGTCACCACATTATCACTTATCTAGACATTATTTACTTGAACTGCTTCAAGATTTGTTGCAGCCATCAATTTTGCTAACCCAAGACCTCTTACCAGTTTAGTAATTTGAATTTCTAGATTGAACTCTTGAACATGATCATTCCATCTACATATGTGACTAGTAACCTCTGACTGGGATAATATATCCTTCACAATAGCATTTGGAACATAAGTTATGACTTGTGCACCCATAAGATAAGGTCTAAAAGCCTTCACTTCTTTCACCAAGGCATATGATTGTTTTTCTATTATTTCATACTTGAGTTCTATAGCTTGCAATGACTTACTTAAAAATGCAATTGGATGTTCATACCCTTCATCATCTTTTTGCAACAGAACTTCTGCTATTGTATGGAAGGAAGAAAATGAAAATAATTAAAAAAAATTCTCATAATCTAGAGACCTTAATACTAGCGCTTCCGGAATTGATTTTTTGATATTAGCAAAATCCTCCAATGCTTCATTGTCCCATTCAATTTTAACACCCCTCTTCAACATTTTAACAATTGGTTTAACAATCTCAACAAAATTTGTAATAAATCTCTAGACAAAATTTATATCACCCAAAAATGATTGCATATCTTTGATGGTCTTTGGTAAAGAAACCCTATCAATGGTAGCTATTATTTTAGGATCAATTATGACTCCTTCCGTAGACACTATATGTCCAAGTAATTTCCCCTCTGTAATAGAAAACTGATATTTTTTTGGATTTAAAGGCACGCCATATTCTAAGGATTTACAAAAAAATTGTTCCAAATATCCACAGTGTTCTTCAACCCCTTTTGAATAAGCATTCAAATCATCCTGATATTTACCATAATGACATAAATGAATTCCTTGAAAGCTACATCCATTTATCTTTGAAATGTTACACCTACATTTGTCAAGACAAAAGGAATTCTTACATACACATAAGTTCCCCATGGAGTAGTAAAAGTACTCTTATATTGCTCAGATTCCTTGACCTTTACCTGATTATACCTAGGGAAACCATCCATCATGGATAATACTTCACATCTAGTGACCCTTTGCAGCATAGCATCAATATTAGGAAATGAATACTTATCTTTTAGGGAAGAAACATTTAAATTCCTAAAATCTATACATAACCTTATGTCCCCAATTTTCTTTCTTACTGGTACCAAATTGGATACCCCAGATGAATGTTTGATAGGTTTAGTAATCCCAGCATCTTTGAGCTTCATTAACTCCAGCAACATTTTTGGGGCGAATGTTGGATTAATGGGTCGCTATTTTTTTCTAAATGGTTTAGCATTAGGCCTTAAAGGTATTTCATGTTGAAATAAGTCTTCTCAACAAGCCTTTAAATCTTCATATGACCAAGCAAAAAAATAATTATACTTCCTAAAGATATTAATAAGATTTGTTCTTGTATGGGGTGTTGATTTTCTCCCTAAGTACACTATCTTAGGTGATGTTTCAAATCCTAGATTAGCTTCCTCTAAATCCTTCCAACTCCACCAAACCTTTTGGAATTTTATTTGTGCTCAACTAAACCACTTCATTCCCTAATACTATTTATTTCCCTTCCACAACCTCTACCAATGCATTTCAATCTATCTTCTGACCCTCATAATTATCAATGCATTACCAAACCTCAGAATATCACTATCATCCTCAAAAAATTTCCAATTATAATATTATCAGGTATTGAATTTCTGGGCTTAGTTTCTATCAAGGAGAGCCCTATTAATTTTATATCATTATCTTTCAAAGCAACATTATCCAAAAAAATCAGTCATAATATTACGGTATCTTTCTACCCATTCAATTGAAAATGCATCAAAATACTCAATCTTATCCCAAATTGTATGTTTGTATTGCTTTAATATCTTATTCCTTAAAGTATAAATGGATCTAACTTGTGAAACTACTAACTCTGAGTCTCCAAAATATCTTAATAATATAATTCCCTATTTCACAAAAAAATCTAATCCCAAAAGAAGTGCTTCATATTCAACAATGTTATTAGTACACTCAAATGTGAGTAGAAAGGAATATTTGAAAGTAGTACGTAATGGTGAAAAAAACTATATGCCAAATCCACACCCTCTTTTGAGCATGCACCATCAAAATACGTTCGCCATAATCCTTCTTGCTACAATTGTAATTCCTTGACAATTGGTTTAGTGCTCCTTAATTGAGGTTCAACCTAATACACCTTGAAACTATCCATATGTACATCAAGGAAATAAGTCATCTAACTGGGATCAATTTTATCTACTACCACATGCACTTGGGGTTCTCTATACAATTTCACTTCATTCCCACTTACTGGAATAGTAGCATAAGAAAGATCAAGCTGAACATTAACCCCTACAGCAGTTGCTCATTGCCTTGATAGTAACATTCCATAATGAGGTTGAGTTTCAACTACAATTATATCCATCTTATAAATATCCTCAGGAAAAGTAGCAACTTTAACTTCCACATAGTTCAATGTTCCCACAATAATCAATTCCCTATTGTCCATAGCATAACATTTTCCATAGGATTTATCCACCCACATGCCCAATTCTTTCATAACACCATATAGGATAACATTTGCAACAACTCCTGAATCAATCACACAATTCCTTATTAGCCTATTATTCAAAAATAGAGTAACATAAAATGTATCTACCTGAGATAGCTATTTGGTTATATTATTCCCCACATAAAATTTTGGGGCTTTAAGTCCATCAGTCTTTGTTTTGGATTATGTACTACTTTGAGCACATGTCGGTATCTGAAGAATATATAAAAAAAAAAGATATTGTTGCATTCCTATGTTCTTTAATCTTCATTATTTCAATCAAATGTACTGAAACCACCATCTATGTCAAATTATGAACAATACCAAATGTTAGAACATTCACTGAGCTCTTAATAGGAGTTTTATCTATATCAGGTTTAGAATGGTTTTAAATCTCTTCAAAATATATCTTAGATGGGCCAACACTATTGGGTTTTTCTTTAAATTCATCATGTTAATCAAATTGAACCTTCTTTGTTTTTGAATCCTTAATATTGACATCACCTCTATTTGCAACCTCAAAGATTTTTTTAGGAGCACTTTATTTAACAAACCAGGTACCAGGATTGCCCTGGCCTGACTCAACTCTCCTATTCCTCAAATTATAATTACTCCTTACCTGAGCTACAACTGCATTGGTAAGTGATCTAACTTTTTCATCACTATGTCTTCTAATTTGAATATGATCACCTTCATCATTCACCATATTTATTGTACAAGATTGTTCATCATCTGAGTGAGAAAAAACTTTTTGATGATGGGTTACATAGTTTTCTCTTCGCTTCTCTATGTCATAATCACACCCTTCATCCTCAAAATAATTATATTCATTTATTGCAAACCTATCAACCATAAACATATTAATGGTTTAGCCTGTATGATTTTTTTGTTCTTGATCATCATTGTATTCAACTGATTCAAACAAATCATGTGCTACTACACATTGAAAAGGATAGTGTGACATATTGGAAGGCACACACCAGGGAGTATCCTCTACATTATTTGTACCAACTCTTTTCAAAGGATCTATAGTATATTTATTATTCAAGCCTCTAGGGCTCTCTTGAATAGGTTTTCCATCCTTCCAATTAGTATGATAAGGCATATCCTATAATCTCATAGGTCTGTCATGCCTTTGAAAATTATGCCTATCATTAGATAGTCCCTTCTCATTTTTAGAAACTTTATAAGTGAGATCCTTAACTGCACTCATCAACTCGTCAATTTTATCCTCTTCCTTTATGTGTTTTTTTGAATTTCCTTAGGGTTTTGCAATATTTTGACATCGTCTCTTTTTCCTATCTTTCTTGCACCTTTTCTGTTGTTTTCAATACTCAAAGCTACTTTAAAAGCATGTGCAAGAGTCAAAATATCTCCAGATCTCAACTCATATCCAAATTTTGGGTCAAAAGCATTGAGATAAAATACCAACAACATAGTATCATTAGACTTTAAGTGATGGGGAATATTTTTTATCACTTTCACAAATCTTGTACTAAAATCTAAGATTATTGCAATGGGATTCCTTTGAATTATTGTTATTTCCCCTAATTTGAATTTTGACTCAGTCTGATCACCATAAGGCTCCTTAAAAACCCTTTGAGACTCATACCAATTTTGTATATGTCCATCAGGGAGACCCTTATACCATTCTTGAGCATCATCCAACAATGATTGCATGAATAATTTAATAATTATGTCTTCTTGTTGAGCTTCATAATTATCCAATACATTGCAAAAATATCTCATATGTTCCTCACCAAACACACCACCATTCCCAAATAACTTTGGTATTTCAGATCTCAAAGAATTATCAATTGGGTTAGGATGACCAGAGATACCATTGAAATAAATCTATCTGTTAGTATCCAAATGAATTTTTGCTCTTACAAATGGATTACCTTGATTATTCTGATGGATTGGATTATTTTGAGGAAAAACTACAAGTTGTATATTTGATTGTAGAATTTGTGGAAGAAGGTAAGGTATAGGTTTAGTAGGGAGGTTATTTTGAATATTCAAATGGTGAGCATGCAGAGTCATAAATTGTTGCAACAACTGCTGGTATTGTTGTTGTTGGTGTAACATTTGTTCGTTCATCCAATCTTGCAATCTTGCATGGGATTTTTTGTTTGAGGTCTTGGTAGGGGATTTGAGACCCAAGGGATAGATACATGTAGTAATTGTAAAGGTATCAATGGTACCTGAAGGGGAACATTTGTACTTTCATTTAGTTCAGGTGAAGATACACCATCTTTCCCAGTTAGGAGATCAATCACAATAGGCTTAGTATTTTTTTGAACTTTAGAACTCGATGCATTAAATTGTTGTGACTTATTACCTCTTTTTTAGCCATAACATCTAAATCCTACATTATCTTAAGAATCTTCTCCTTTATTACCAACATTTCTTACTGAGTGTATTTAGATTCTATCTCTTAAAGCTCTTGTTTAAGCTCCTCATCAATGAGCTCCTTGTTTTTTATTTTTGAGGAAAAACTTGGATTCTCCCATGTGTGTATGGATTTTCCCTTATCCTTAGATAGTTCAGAACTATTTTTAGGGACTTCAAGTTCTTGATTTTCTACTTTTGTGTTTATCAAAAGGCCACCAAACATATTGTCTTGTTGGGATTTCAACCTAGCCACCTCTTCATTTTTTAAATGCTCCTTCTAAGCTTCCCTATCTAACTATGATTGGAATTATTTAGCCATTAACTCTAGTATATTTTTGAATTCTCTGAACCTCTCATATTGCAACTCTTGAGCATTTTCAGATGCCTTAGGGGGTTCGGTATGGGATGTGACCTTGAAGCCTAGTTCCTCGTCATGATAAACTTGGCCACCCTCATCATTATAATATTAATACCCAGACTTCTTAGGCATCTCAAAATGGTATCTACAAACTCTAGGGGATGGTTCACTAGAAGAAGAATCCCTTCAACCTGTCATTAAAGGAGTATACCATGAATCTTAAATATTTGAAACATTTTTAACACAATAAGGGAGGATGTGATCACTAAAAGAATAAGATGTCCTATCTCTTGTTTTCTTTTTTTGTCATCGTTTCCCTTCATCACCCATACCTCTGTGTGAATGCCCTTGATGTAACTACCTTCTTCCATACATGTTTTCTTCTTTAATAAAAAGAGAATCACAAATATTCTCTTCTTCCTGCACAATATTGTGTATATCTTTATTTTTTACTTTTAAAAATTTATCACAAATTAGTGTTCAATTAGACTAGAACCTTTAGAGTCACCACCCTTCTTGGGAGATATACAACTTAAATATCCAAACAATCTTATAAAAATAGAGAATCTACTAATAATGGTACTTAAAGGAACAAAACTCTCTACCCTTTCAAGACCATTGGTTATCAATATGTAAAAGGAAGGGGAAAATATAATTTTACATACCCATTCAATCAACCCTTTTACAAAACATTTCACACTTAAATCCCCAACAAAGTCATCATTTATGTTGGTTCTTTTTCTTTCTACCCCTTAGTCTAAATAGTAAATCAAGCCTCAATCTCACATATTGAAAACATATCACATTATCAACAAATAAAGGACATTAAAACCCAAAATTGACAAGGCCACAAGACCTCCTACACTTAGAGCTTCACATGACTCAGGCAGGTTCACCTTTTTCACATCTACCTAACCCAATTACTCAATACAACTTTCTCGTAGATGCAAAATTATGGATAGCTCTGAAAATTCTAAACTCAACTTGGGAACTCAAGATATAACTTACACTCAATAAAACATAAACATAGTTATAATTTCAATATGCTCACCAATTCATATTTCCTAATAACTATGATCAATGCTTAATCCAAGGGCTACAAAGTCATTGAATATAAAATATGTTTGACAACAAGATTCATCACATACTACATTTAAATCTAAAGGAATAAGTATGACTGGCGTGCAAATTCTACACATATATTAAACACCATCATCAATTTTCATTTAGTTTCAACTTTCACAGTAATTATCTTTAGCATATTTAATTCCTTTCTTGAAATAAATAAAAATATGAAATACTCACATTTTCCATACTGAGAACCAATTAAAAATATACCCTAAATATATATTTGATTCATGTAAAAGTTTAAATTTCATACAAAGACAATAGTATAAGCTAATTCACGATTTCATTGTTCATTAGCTATCAACACACAATTCATACATTGATTAAATAGAGACCATATGACTCATACCCTATTTTATATTACTTATCCTTCTAAACAATTTTTTGTGGAGCCCCTATCAAGTTATCTTGGAATCCCTTTTATAATACAAGGGATGCAACAAGATTCAGATCACTTGATCAAATCAAATCTAGACTAAAGACTAAATTCCCTCCAAAATATTACAACAAGATAGATGAACTTGAGGGAAAATTAAGACAAATGATCACAATGAAACCAAAACAGTTGAAACTACACCAACAAAATCTTCAACTCCTTGGTGACATGGATGCAAAGAATGAACTGGATAGTTAAATGGAATAGGATCAAAGGCCAAGTCATTTATTCATCCTTCAGATCAGTTTAACTTTGAAGCACATAGGACACCCACCGGTTATCTCCAACAAAGGTAAGGTGTCCACCTATTGTAACTGATCAACTTCTTCAACAGTATTTTACCTTGTCACCACAAAAAAAAAAGCATCAAGCATAAGATAAAAATGAAGGAACCATTTTCCCTTTATTCAATTTGAGCCTTCTTTCCCTTACAAAATATCTCCCATCTGTTAACCTCCTTATCTCCAAGCCAGTTAAAACCTTTCAGTTCTTCAAGTTGACACACAGCCTCTGTCCACCTGATATTTATTATTGTACGAGAATTTGATATAAAATTTACAAAATCAAACTCATCTTTAAACATTTCATCCAACATACCATTGAATTCAGACTAGTCCACATCAATAAAAAAATGTCTTCCCATACTCAATTTGGCACAACCTTATTCATATGACTCCTTTTCTTTATTAAATCTAGCAGTTGTTCATGAGCTTTAGCAACACATGTCATGTCCTCGCCAACCCACGACCATCTTCCCCTAACTCCTCTTATTGTCGTGAGGCAGTGACAACATACCCTGATTAAGTTTCTTTAGCTTCAACCATGATCTCACAATCCTCGACATCAAAATGGAGTTTGTGTGTGTTGTAAAATGTGTGATCAAATCTGCAACCAAAAACTTCAATAAACTATTACATCAAAAGAGCTAATCATTAAAGAAAGAATCAAAAGGTTGCATAAACACCCTTGAAATCAGCTTAGTGCTTCCTAGTTGAAGTGAGTGTGATTCTCATGAATGCCCATAAGATTAGACATGGAAAATCAATGACTTGACTACCTCAAGATGGAAGATTCAAATGTAATAATGGGAAAGATGCATGTACTTTCATACTCTACTCTCAAAAGATTTGAAAATGAAATGCATAAAATATCAAACTAAATGCATGGTAACCATGAAGAATGAAGCTACAATGAAAATTTAAACTATCAATGAAGTGAGAAATGTATCTACCATTAATCTATGAAAGGAAACTAGAATTCTATTAAGATAAGAAAGAAACTACAAATGCATAAGTGCAAGTAAACTACCATGGAAGAAAGAGCTAAGAATGCACAATAAAACCCTAGAATGGAAATAGAATTATAACTCTACTCTTCAAATCTTCTTGTTATCTCTAGCATGTCTAGCCATGAGAAAAGGGAGCTATCCCTTTTATAAGAAATTCCAAGAGGTAAATGGTTGAGATTAAAAGGAAAAAGGAAATGAGAAATGGTGGAGATGAAATTTTTTTCAATCCATGTGAGCTTGATCAAGTGATTTGGTTGGTCAACCTTGTGAAGAATAAGACAAAATTGGTGTTTTCCCTTGTATTTGTTTTATCTAATTTTCATGTGCTCACATGTGTAAATGGGTTATTTTGATTTAAAAGGGACATTAGGACTTTTTTATTTATCCCAATGTTTTATGTATTTTAATTATTTTAGGCTTGATGATTGATGATTTGATTCAACAAGTTAGGATTAAAATTATGTAAGCAAGTTTGATTAAATGCTCTCATAATTAGGGTTTAGGGTCTAGCTTATGAATGTCTTTGATTTAGGATTTATTAAGACTAATTAATCATAAATAGGGGATATAGGTTTTCTAGACCAATTTTAGGTGATTACATTTTGCCCTCTTTGAATTAATGTGTGAGTAGTGTGTTGGTTCAAAGAACATCTGATGTTTGATTGGATCAGGAGACAACTTGATATGAAGTGATGAAACTATCTCACTGATCAGAACTGATTCTAAACTTTATTGAACAAAGATCAATTGAAATTTAAAGATATCAACTCCAGACTCGATTGAGTGAAGATTGATAGGGAGATCCAGAAATATCATCTTCGGGCTTGATTGAGCGAAGACTGATAGAGAGACCTAGGAAATATCAGCTCTGAGCTTGATTGAGTGAAGATTGATAGAAGAGTTCGAGCATTTAGCTGGATGTGGAGTGATGAAACTAATGTATGTCCTTCAAGAAAATTTCTCTACTTCAGATTAGATTGAAAGATGAATCAACATGATATGGTGCGATGAGACTGATTTCCATTCATATGGTTTTTTAGGATAATTAGCTTGGTATGGGTCCTGATGAAGTGAATTAAGTAATTGAGAGAGGTTATCAAAATGATATGGTGCAATGAACCTGATATGCCCCTAGTGCGTAGTGATGAAAATCACTTGATTGATCTTGATTTAGGTCAGGACTTGATGCCCCTAGAGATTAAACTTGTTGATGTGAATCAAATTGTTGATATAATGGTACTACCCCCCCCAAGAGAGAAATCAAAATGAGGGGATAGTCGCAAGCCTGAGAGATCAAAAAAAGGCATTGAGGAAATAAGGTACAAGCTTGTTTTGAGGTCTGGTTGACCAAGTTTGACCAAGAGTTGACCAAGGTTGACTTTTTGGATTAAAGTTGGATAAAATCAATTAGGATTAATCTCAAAGTGGAATCCTATGAGGAAAGCGTCAGCAATCAAATGCATATGAGAAAATAGGTTAGTCTACATTTTTTACTAGAAAAATATTGTTGGATTTTGATTTCGGTCCCGAAAATGGATTCAGAGCTTTCCAATCAGCTAAGGGTGCAATTTTCATGTTTGTTGGAGCATTTTCAAAAATTAGGTCAAAACCTATATAAGGCCTAGAGAGGTCCTATTCAAATCATTTTCACTATTCAAGTTTGGAATTCCAGAAGCCTCCTTGAGCGAAATGGTGGTGCCAGTAGAAAATCATCGATTCAAGCTCATGAGAAGGTACGGATGGCCGCAAGACTACCCACCTCCAGTAACTAAGAAACATCACTTGCGCATTGAATTTTTTTTACATTTTTCATAGATTTTTGCAAATTTTCAATGTTTTAGGTCGTAGGGTCCCAGTTTGTCATACGAGCCGATTAGAGGGCTTGTACGAAAACTAGGAAATTTTTTTTTATCATTTCATTCCATTAGATTTATCATAGGAGGAGCACCCACCTATCACATGAGCACCTTCATACAAGCCCACATTATTGTATGTCCCCATTCGATTTGTTGTTTTAGCCTAGATTATCACATGGTATACAATCCTGACTCATACAAACCTTGATGCCAATGACCTTTTGCTGTACTTTTTCATCTGGGAGACAATGGTACTTTTTTGAAGAGTTCTCTTATTGATTGTGTGTTTTCTTGATTTATTAGATTGTTTCCCATCTTGTCTGATCGTTGCATGTTGAATTTAGCTTGCCTTTACTCAGTTACTGATGCATTTCCACTATTTGTCTTCTTGTAGGCACAATTTCTAGATATCTAGTTTTGGTTGACATATCCTCCCACCATACGGTTGGTGAGGAACCTATACAATGATCAGAGAGGTCATTTGAGAGATTGTGGCTTTAGATCGTTGACCCAGATGCCTGAAATCTGGGTGAACCATGGGTCACTGACAATGTTGGTGGAGAGATTTCACAGTGAGCATAATACTTTTCACCTATTAACCGGGGAGATGATCATCACTCTCAAGGATGTCTACAGGATTCTTCAGATTCTGTTAGTAGGAGAGTAGGTTGAGCATGATGCAGTGCCTCATTTGGGTGCACAGGCACTTATGTGGGTGTTCCATGATCACACTATCTTGGATCAGGCCATATCTTGGGATGACATGTTGGGTCAATATGGGACTGACAATCCTCTTTCTTGTGTTATAGCAGGATTCATAGGTTGCTTCTTGATGGAGGATAGGAGCCAGCAAGGATTCCTTTGCGGATGGGGCAGGGTTTTTGAGAGATTGATTACCCAACCAGAGTAGTTAGGTTAGGGCCAGTGCATATTAGCACATATATATCATGAGATGCATGAGGTTACATATAGGGGTGGTCGAGGTATGGCCTGTAGGAGTATTGATATTACAGGTATGGGCTTGGGAGTATCTCCCAATATGCAAGCCGGTGATCGAGGATCCAAAATAGAGTGGACAGCCCTACATGTACATATACATAGGTTTCTTGACATGTCCCCACCTTGGGAAGACTGACTACTAGAGACATCAGTTAGAAGATCTCAGCTTGGTCCTTTGGAGGCCATATATAGTGACACAGGCCTAGACTAACTGAAGAGGTCAGCGGAGAGATTTATTTGTTTCCCATCCTTTTCTTGGGAGGAATTACTCTATCATTAAGTGTTTCATGGTTGGATGAGTACTGTGGTAGTATGGCCATCCGCAGAGCATACCACAAAAGTTCACTATTTATGCTCATTTGATTGATGAGGAGCATCAAGGGTGGTCACTAAGACTATCTCTAGCTCTCAATGTATAGGACCTGATGGGGCTACACAAGCCATCTTGGGATTAACTTGAGGCAATCATAGATGCAAGGGTTACACCCCATTACAAGGATCATTTTGCATGACATCCCTTCCCTAGATTCACAGATCTGGTAGAGAGAGCACCTCAGATTGATGAGGTAGATGTATCTCAGAGGGAAGGCTGACAGAGGGGTCTAGGTAGAGTACCACAGAGGGATCCATCTCCTTTCAGAGTAGGTGGTACCTCAAGTGCTAGTTCTAGCAGAGCACCTAGAGTTGGTCAGCAGCGATAGCATGGAGAGGGAGGTACCCTCGGTTCAATTGGTTTTTAGATACCCGCCACATAGGCCGTTGTTGAGGAGATGAGAGATGCACAACCAGATCTTGGTCTCGATGCGGTAGTTTGACAGGTTCTTCAGTCTAGAGCTGCATAGGCTAAGGAGGAGGAGGGAGTACAAATAGATTAGACTTTGCAAGATATGATCCGCACACTAAGAGGATGAGTCAGAACCTCACAGACACAGCTAACGGTCGTGCAGGCATAGATTGCAGAGCGAGACTACACCATTATGGAGAGAAACGAGAGGATCCATGGATTCATAGGTGTGCATGCCACTCTCTAAAGGGATATCACTCATTAGACTAGTAGGGTGGCCTACTATGTGGTGACATATAGTGTTGCAGTTCCTGTAGCACAATAGGTGATACCATATTCACAGTATTTGGCATGATCCGAGGGAGCAGGCACTCCACCAAGAGTAGATGATCCTCTTCCTCCCCTCAAGACAATGCTGAGGGAGAAAGTGAGACCTAATTATCCCCTTCTTGTCTCATCCTTTTCTATTTTTTGAGATCCATGTGATTGTATATGATTCATCTACATCAAGGATGCACATTTTTTCTTGACATTGGTTGGACCACATTTTGTGTACACTAAAACTATATATATATATATATATGATCATCCTTGTGCTCTATTTATTGTCATGTGTTTTTACTTTGTCATCTTTGATTTCTAAGCATATTATCAATGTGGATCATTGCTTTGAGTAGTTCACGGTGCATAATATGATGTGTAGTAGAATCTTAGTTCCATATGTGATGTTCTTTAATCCTGGTATTCTTCTCACTATGATCGTGCTCTATTGCTACTAACAATTTTTTTTTACTAATAGATAACCTTGAGGAGATAAAATGCAGTTGATCACTTTGGAAAAGGATTCGATGATCACCAGGATATCTCCCCACTTGATCCTATGAAAAAGTGTGTGCTTTGTTATAATTCTAGAATGCAAGACTAGGAATGAAGTGCACCCTACACAACATGAGTAGTCAAGCAACTGATTCTGGTAGTCCTTATTTTCATCATCGGGTGGTTGGGACATCGGGGCCAATACATCCCTTACTAGTGCCACTATGACCATAAGGATATGAGTATGACCTTCATCGGATAAAATATAGGAAACAACGTAAGCATTCAGGTATAAGGACTAGGATTACCTAAACATTATCTCTAGTTGATATCGCAAGGATACACCAGTACTAATGCATTCAGAGCCAAGATAGCCATGAGTAGGTCCTTATGTAGACAGGCAGATTAACAAGAAAGGATATAGTTCCAACCTCACCTTAGCGTGTAAGGAATTAGGATTGAGGGATGTGAGGCTTATCCACATGAATATGGAATCTCTTACCACATACACCCTACTCACTTAACGCTAAGGATCATTGGGACCACACCAAGAGGCATAAATCAAAGAAAATGACATGAAATTCATTGATAAAAGACAACATTCAAGAAAATCTTTCAACAAACATTCAGTTTGTATAAGGTGTCTATGTGAGTGTTGAGAAACACCAATATTGTACTTGTTATGAGCCAATTTTTTGAGCATTTTATCCGAAGCATGTTGAAAAATATAGATGTGTCTAGATAGGTAGTGTAAAGAAACACTAGCTGATTAAGGTGTTGAAAAATACCAATGATGTTAGTGGAAAACTATTCGGTGACTAAAAGATTCAGGTAACTAACAGTGATGAACAAGACATCTGACAAGGTATGCTGACTTGAGAACCAAGAGATGGCCCTAAGAAACAAGAGGTCGATCAGTTCCAAACTTAAGATGCCAACTTTACTACTTGCACAAGGTTAGAATAGTCAAGCGAAACATTGATAGATGGAGCACTGATTACAAGTGGTTCATGTTGCCAGGTTTTCACCACTTGGATTATTTCTATTTTTTCTACCAAGGTGCCTGTTTCCAGGTTTTCACCAAGGCACTTTTTCAAATTTTCAATTTTTTTGCATTTTTTACTTTTTTTTTTTTTTTTGTATTTTTCTCTTTTCCATTTTTTTTGTTGATCCATCAAGGTTCCTATTTGTTAGGTTTTCACCAGGATGATAATTTTTTCAAGACTTTTTCCAAATTTTTTTGGATTTTATACTTTTTTCTATTTTTGGTATTTTTTTAGGATCATTTTCTCTGTAGAGGTACTGCTCAAAATATCTAGCTGTATAACTTCTTCAGGTGGAGCACGTTGATGGGGTCAGTAAAATTTTCCCCTTCTAGAGTTGATAGTTGATAGGTTTCATAGCCAAATGATGCATTGATCACAAAAGGACCCAGCCAGTTGGGTTCAAACTTTCCCTTTTGCTCTCGATGTTGTTGATTCTTTGGATTCTCTTTGAGTACAAGGTCTCCAACCTAGAATTCACAATGTCTTAATTTCTTATTGTAACCTCTAGACATTATTTTCTAATAGATCCTTAGGTGGTCAAAATCTTATCTTCTTCTTTCATCAAGTAACTCAAGCTCTTGGATTCTGAAACTCTGATAGTCTTCATCAGTTATGAGTCCATGCAAGGAGACTTAGAGTGATGGTATCTCTACTTCAATGGGAAGTACAAATTTTGCATCATATACCAAGGAAAATGGATTTGCCCCTATGGGTGTGTGAATGCTCATTCTATAAGCCCATAAGGCAGTATTGAGTTGAAGATGCCAATCCTTCTTTGATTTACTTACTGTTCTATGCAAAACCTTTAATATATTCTTATTAGAGGCCTCAACCTGTCCATTCCCTTGAGGATAGTTGAGCTCAGCTCGGATTTTGTTTGAACTTGTTTTCTTTTCCCTGAGCTAACCCCTTCAGTATCCTTTACCAATTTCTCCTTTGGTTTCTTCAAAGATATAGTAACTATTGATGCCCTATTTCTCGGTCAAGATGTGGCAGGAGGAGTAGATTTCTGTTGTGAACTCCTCTTCTTGGATTGCTCAGAAACCATCACTTTCTTTCCTTTTTTTTCCACTTCCACATCATCATTACTTTCCTCAGAATCACTAGATTGGTCCTCTCCCTAACATGTTGTGATCTGTACTGGTGCATCTTCTTCTTCTTCTCCAAGTATCTTCTCAAGACTCTTCACAATTTTCTTTCTCTTCCTCTCTATTGTTGCAACCTTCAAATTTGAACTTATCTTAGATTTAGCTTCATCATAGGTACCAAATCTCTCGGCTTTCCTATCTATGTCCTCTGCAAGTAGAGTTGTGATAGCTGCAGATGTTTCATCTATGTTTACTTCATAGGGTAATGGCCTTAGCCATGCTACCCTTGGTACTACATCTTGCACATAAGTGCTATCAGTATCAACTAGAAATCAAACATCATTATATTTTTTATCCAGTAGTGATACCAAGATTCTTCTCCTTAGTCTCATCTTTTTCTTAAACTCTAGAAAATAATTGCCCATAACAGTATCAAAATTTTCTCCTAATTGTTGAATAAACTCATTTATCTGAACTGTTATCGGCTGGTCCTGACTCCATACAACATTTCCAATAGTAGGAAAAGTATTATGTACATAGAATAATATGAAAACAAGTAAGGAACTTAACTTACACATAGAGTTCTTTTCCTTCCTTATTGCTGATAGGTTCTCGGAAAGTTGAGTCATCTGGAACTTGGAAGATCAAAGGTATGATCCCTTTTCACTATTTTCCATGCCTGAATGACTGCAACACATGGGACACTATTCAATCTGCTGGATTGATGGAATTTGTCTGCAATGACTCCGACTCCAAAATCAATTTCTAGATCGATGATCATATAAATTTTCATCCCTCATTTGTTCCACTTGGCCAAAGTGAACTTTTCAATATCCTCATTTTTTCTAATAACACATTGTATGATTCCCTTGCACAATAGGATAACCATTATATCGGTGAATAATGTCTTTGGTAATATTTAGCAGTCCATTTTCCAAATATAAACACATGTCATGTGTTCTTCTCAACACAATCTTGATCCATTTGACCTTAAAGTTGCGTGGGAAGTATAGGGCACAAACTAACCCTTTCTCGGCAATATGCTGATGATCAACCTTTAAAACTCCATTTTCACATAATTTGTCATAATCTTCCCTCAATTTAAAGTCTCTAACTTCTCCAACTTTACACATATAACATGCTCACACATCATGGATCATAAGTACCTTTGGTGGAATCGATGACAGGGCTCCCGTAAGATCTCCCTTCATCGGAGTTTCAGGAATGGCTTAAAAGTTTGGTGGTGCACATGTGTCGCTCCTAACTAACTGAACATTCATCAATGCCTTTTCTTGTCTCTTCATGCCAATGGATGAACTGGCTTCCATTGCTGCAAGTTAGGGTTCACAAAATAGGTTTTTTGTAACTCAAAAACAACTGGGCTACAACCTTTTAATACTATCCAATGATGCATAGGTGGAATCTCTTCAAACTTAACTCAAATCACTCTCAAAACACCTTAGTCTTCTCTGCAAACTCTAAATCATTGTGTGAAATGAAAAATGAACACCTGAATTGATTATATACCCTCTGATTGGTTGGATTAGGTCTTCAATAAATGCTTCATATATTGGTAGGTGGATAATAGTTGTCCTCGGTCTTTAATTAAGTAGCTTGGTTATCACACACCACTCAGTTAGAATAGTGACTCAGTCACTACTGATGCTCAATTGACTAACACTCATTCAACATATCATCTCAGTTGGTATGAAAGCTCAGCATGTTCTGATACTGATTCTCAGCATCAAATACTCATTAAATTTATTTTGCTCGGTTCTTGCCTCAGATCTATCCTAATGCATCTTAACTTATGTAGATATGGACTTTAATATATGTTATGTTAAGAACTCATGTAAAATATGGCATTTGATAAAATAGTTCCTTACATACCTTTCTTCTTAATTTGAAGTAGTGTGATCACCTAATCCATTGGATTGGGTGATCTTCGCTTCACTAGATCCACTACTGCTTGAATCCTCTTTCTTTCTCCATGTTAGATTCATCTGATTCCTTATTTTCTCAACAGTAGTGTTGGAAAGTGATCAATTTTATATGATGTCATCCACTTTTTGGTTTTCATTTATGGAAACACATCTGGCATACTGATCGATTCATTTAAAGTTAAGTTTTGGTGACCCTAAAATTGGCTAAGTACAGAAGTAGAAATATAGAGGAATTATGGGTATTGAAGATCGAGATCGATGAGTTAAGGAAATCAAGCTTAGAAGAAGATAGTATGGGGTATGTGTGACCTCCACCTAAGATCTATTTTTTTTTGGTGATGTTTACAGTGAGTTATAGAGATTTGAAGATAGACAGATAGACAACAACAAAACAGTGATATGAAGCAAATGGACAGAAGCGATGATTCAGAGAGTATGACATGAAATCCTAGCAATCAGAGTTGGATTATGATTGTTAATAACCTACATTTTTATTATGCAAGAGCACTGACTATGCACTTGATATTTACTTTATTAAATGCATTTTGTATTGAGAGCCAACTATGTAATATTTGTATATGTGAGCCGACTTGGTAAAGAAGAAAGATATATATGTAAGATCTTTTGTTGAGCAAGTGGGAGTAGTGTTTTTGGATGTGACATGCAAATGTAAGAGCAGAGGATGATAGAGATCATTGAAGAACTATGACTAGAACTATCTAAGCATTAGTGATGCTTGTTTTTTTCATTACTAAGAACATTTTGTAATAGAACTACATTGTAAGAGTTGTACGCTCAGTTGGCCCCTAACAGGGTGTTGTATACCTTTAACAGGTTTGTTATTCTTCTAACAAGGAAATTTACTATGTAATATTCAGCTCCTAATAGAGATAGGTCTCCTAACATGGATACCATACTTTAACGCATGCTTGTGGGTACCATCCCCACCGGGGTTTTCCCTTGGCCAAGGTTTTCTCGACAACAAATAATCGTGTTATGAGTACTGTGTTATTTTCTTATGTTCTTTTCATTTCTGCAAGCTTATGGATTATTTACAATTAGTTAAAAAAATTTAATAAGTGTTGTAATACGGATTCACCCTCCCCCCCTCTCAGTATTACCTAATCCTAACAATTGGTATCAGAGATTTTGGCCCTTGGAGAGAAATTATAACAACTTAAGGGAGATCATAATGGATCTAGATAGTTTGCCAGAGAACTTTGATGTTGAACTTGAAGACCTTGACAAAGCAAAAGAAGAGAATGAAGAATTAAGATTCAACATGCAAAGAGCTGAGAAATTTATAAAGAAACTTAGAGACCAGCTTGAAATTTCCAAAGATCAGAGATAGGATCTTGTGGTTCAGATAAAAGAAGATTCAGACAAAGATAATTCAGATCATATGAAGCAACTTGAAGAAGAAAATGAAACCTTGAAGCTTGAAAATGAAGTCATCACTAAAGAGATTCAATTACAAAAGGATTCTAAGAAGAAGATTGAAGATGCTTTGAATAGTACAAATATTTTGATGGAACAAATGAAGAATGAGGCTGACAACTACAAGAACAAGTATCTAGAACTGGAGAAATACAATCAGATCATAAAAGGTGAAATTGTTGAGGCAAAGAAACACATTGAGAAACTTCACACTAGAAGTGACTTGATCGATAGAAAAAGAGACAGACAGAAACCTAAAGGTGACATGACTAGTGTTGGATTCAATGAAGTTGAATGTTTGAAGAAACAAGAAGAGAAATCTGATGCAAAGATTGATGCTAAAAAACCTACTATTGAAGAACCTAGGGAGCAGATCAGACCCTCCAATGGTAGATGCTTTGGGTATAATAAGTTTGGACACATGAAAAGAGATTGTAGAGGTAATGCCCCTTTTAAGACCTTTTCTAGTTATTATTTTAATTGTAATGGATATGGGCACAAGAAAGGAGAATGCAGGAAACCTAATCCATCTAGATATAGACAAGACAATGGAAGAGAACCTACAATGAAAACTACATGCTACAAGTGTAATAATCTTGGACACATTGCGGAGTATTGTAAGTTGCAAGTAAATCAGGAAAGAAGACCTCCTATATGTTACAAATGCAATAATATAGGTCATATAGAAAAATTTTGCAGGTATAATGGAGTAAACAACAGAAGAGTACCACCTCCTATGAATACACAGAAGAATGGAAATGATATTGGTAAGAGTGTTGCAGATTTAAAGAGTGATTTTGACAATTGTTTTAAGAAATCAGAGGACAACAGCAGTTGTAAGATATGGAAGATCAAAGATACAAGTGAGACATTGGTTCAGGGAAAGACATTAGATTCTACTGGATCTTCGCTTGATGGTAACAAAATAGAATCAACCTAATTGGTCGATCATGGCCTTAGGGGGAGCATTGGATGAAGATATCAAAATATATCCCACCCCTTATTTTCTTAATTGACCTCTAGCGAGCTTAGGTATGATTGTGGCCGACATCATGGAGTATATATTTAAGAGCGCAACATTAGACGATGCTTATTGCATGATCGCGAGATTTACCGTTGACTAGATAGTACTGGGTAAAGTGAAATTTTAATGACTTAAGTTGTATAAAATACCATTTGATTATCTATTTTCTCACCATTTGACGAAGAGAAACCTAAGGAGATCATAGGGTAGAGAGATTCAGTCTATCCTACATTTGTCGTGCGTGATTGATTTGAAGCAAATACTCAGAATTCAGCGTGTAAGAGGTATTTACATCATCTAGCTATGGATGCACCTATTCTCTATGATTTTGTAGATCAACCTAGATATAAATTCAAGAACCATCCTTTCAAGTTGTGAAGATGACCCTGAAGGAGCATTTTCTTAGACACCATATGGAGTTTTGCACGTAGAAGACATTAGGGCATACATTCATTGTAAGTATGAAATATTGGGTATTGATGAAATTTCTATTGAAATGGAGTATATGACTGACAAATGCATTATGAGAGATGGGTACAAGAATGTTGATCAATTGAGCATTATGAAAATTTTGGACTTGTATGAATTCGACAAAGAAGAATGGTTTAAAATATTGTTGAGCAGAGTACATGATCAATTCATTTGGATAGGGGAGAAACCTACGAAGATTTGTAGTGAATTGATTCACGAGATTTTTGTTGGATAATATTGGAATCATTCTTGTAGGAGAGAAACATGTGTAGAAGAAATTTGAGACCCTAACACATTCAAAATGGGACAGGCAAGCTATGACAGTAAGCGATATTATGCAACAGGATGTAAAGTTGATTGCTTTGATACTTGGTTACAAATTTTACTATACTAGTAGACCTAATTTAGTACCTGCATGAGTTATCATGATGGCATACATAATGGTTAAAGAAAACACTAAATACAATCTATGCAAAGTATTAGGACAACAATTTCTAGAGAATGTGAAACTGATAAAGAAAGACAGATCGAAGACCTTTAGATTTGGTTCATTATTGATGCATATGTACATTCACATTGAACACAAATTCCCAGGCATGCACCCTAGTGGTTGGAATAAAGGGATACCTACTAGTATATAGATTTCACAGAGTTACCCAAGACAGAACAAAACATGGGTTGATGGAGAGTTGTTTGGTATGATTAAGATTCTTCAGAGGCAAATGAAGGGAAGATATAGGATACCTGAAGACTTAGTTGAGAAGTACAAAGATACAATACGTTTCATGGTTGAAACTTATTGTGTATGCTTTGAGGCAGCAATACCAAGGAAGAAATGGTGCTATCCTATGGGATATGAGGTAAGTTTTGAGATATTAACTATGCAAATTGAACATGTCCTTGCATCTGAGATAGATACATCTGAGGAGAGATGGGGAACTTATGAAGAGAAATTAGCTAAGGTAAGAGAGCAATAGACTAGAGGCTTGAGGAAGAGAAAAGTAGACAATGTTGTGCATGAATTTGGTATTAAGGCATGATTCACAGAGGAAGAGTTGAAGGAAGTTAAGAAGAAGCTAGCAGAGCAAACTTCTGGATTGGCAAGTTGTGCTACTACAGCTCTTACACCTCCTGAAGTAGTAATGGTAGACAGTCCACCTCCTCCACCACAACAGACCTCAGAGGCATAAAATACTACCCCTAGAGTGAGTACTAGATCCAGCAGTTAGATTTCACCACCTAAGGAACCAAGCACTGTGAGAGAAGAGAAGAAAATTGAAAGTGAGAAACATATATGGAAACCTGACTTAAAGATGATTGAGAAGAGACCCATTGAACAAGGGAAGTTAGTTTCTATTAAAAAATAATATAACAGGTATGAATAAAATGATAAACTTTGGATGAGGATGTTGTAGTTAATCATTTACTTGTTTTCAAAAAGAATCTATTGGAGATAGAGGGTAGTACACCTGAAGAATTATATGGTAGATTGGAGACTAGAAAATAGTTAGCAAAAATTGAGGATGAAAGCATCATAAATCAAGAAATTGATAATATTTTTCTTGTAGTGTTTATGCAAGGAAGAGAGATAATATTTAAGGAACTGAAACCCTTATTGAGAACTAAGACTAGGCTTGTAAAGATTATGGAAAGAAAGTATGATGAAGTTATAGAAGAAACTCATAAAGCACTAGATCATATCTTAATGTATGTTATTCCTGAGAAGACCCCACTTCCTACAACTACTATTCCTACACCCTTGGGAATGGAAGAGAGTTCGAAGATAGCTGATCCAAGTATTGAGAAGAGTGAAGTTGACATGCAACTAGATTTCTATATCTCTGGTGTGCCTATGACTCTTGACACTTCACATGATGAGAAGGATCCATTTGAAGAAAATAATAACAATATAGTAACTGAGGAAGAAGAACAGAAAGAATTAGAGCAGAAAGAAGAAACAACAAATGAGGAAATCAAGACAAAAATTGACACATCTTCTACCCTATTGTTGGCAAGTAAAGATAAATCTAATGATATAGATGTTGATTGTATGGATAGGGATGAGTTGGTAAAATTAGCTTTTATTGCACTCACTAAAGCAAAGGAGAGATCTGATAAGAAGAGTGATAAGAAGACCAAGGTGATGTCTAGGGAAATTGATACTGTGAACAAATTGCTCCCATCGCCTATTGTTTTTTATAATAGAGATGATGTAGAGAACCTGAATATGGCACTTGATGTGTTTGATGGACAGTATGAGAATTTGATGAAGATTGCAAAATGAAAAGCATAGAAGAACTATTAAGAAAAGAAGCTACATGAATTTTTTCAGTCTATCTCATGGGACTTGGGAATTTTGAGAACCAGTACTGCAAATGCCAAGAGTTGTATTGCACGTGGAAGGAAACTATTCAGCTATTTCATGAACCCTATAAGACATATTCAGAATGTTGAAGACATTATTGCCAAGGAAAGGGCAACTTTGAATAGCATGATGGACAATTGTGAAACCTCTTCACAATCTGTAACGGAATTGAACAAGGAAGTAACAAAAATTTTGGCCAAACTCAATGTATTGGATATTGAGAAAGGGAGAGTTTTAACAATATTTGGTTTGTTGAAGAGTTTAATCACTCCTAAGCTATCAATTATTGAAGAACATTTATCAGACATGGAGAAAACTATAGAAACATTGGCTAACTTTGTGCCTACTGAGTTGAAAGAAGCAAAGACTGCATCATTTTCATTGAATGGACTAATTCATGTTAGTCAACTATTGCTTAAATCATGGATTGCACAAGTGAAGATCTTGGAGGATTCCTTTCAAGATATTTTGAAATTGGTAAGCAAGCCCCAATAATTTTATTACTTTTTATGCACCTTTGTCATTTTTGTCAAAGGGGGAGAAGAGAATAAAAATTAATAGGAGAAGAGAGAAGATAAAAATGAATAGGAGGAGAAGAGGAAAATATAATGTATAAGGAAAGATAGTTTTGTTTTGTTGGAACACTTAGTCATTTTTTGTTAAGTGTTTCCATCAATGCCAAAGGGAGAGATTGTTGGCAAGTGATCAATTTTATATGATGTGATCCACTTTTTGTTTTTAATTTATGGAAACACATATATCATAATGATCGATTCATCTAAAGTTAAGTTTTGGTGACCCTGAAATCGGCTAAGTACAAAAGCAAAAATATAGAGATATTTTGGGTATCAAAAATTGAGATCGATGAGTTAAGGCAAGAGATATTAGAAGAAGATATTATGGAGTATGTGTGACCTCTACCTAAGATAGATTTTGTTTTGGTGATGTTTATAGTGAGTTATAGATATTTGAAGACCGATGGATAGACAACAGTAGAACAGTGATACAGAGTAGCTAGGCAGAAGCGATGATTTAGAGAGTATGATGTGAACTCCTGGCAATCGGAGTTGGATTATGATTTGTAATAACCTATATTTTTATTATGCAAGAGCTTGAACTATGCACTTGATATTTACTTTATTAAATGTATTTTGTATTGAGAGTCGACTATGTAATATTTGTATTTGTTAGCGGACTTGGTAAAGAAGAAAGATATATATGTAAGATCTTTTGTTGAGAAAGTGGGAGTAGTGTTTTTGGATGTGACATGCGAATGGCAGAGTAGAGGATGATAGAGATCATTGAAGAATAATGACTGGAACTATCTAAGCATTAGTGATGCTTATTTTTTTCATTACTGAGAACATTGTGTAACAGAACTACATTGTAAGAGTTGTATGCTCAGTTGGCCCCTACCATAGTGTTGTATACCTTTAACAGGATTTTTATTCCTCTAACAAGGAAATGTACTATGTAATATTTACCTCCTAACAGGGCTAGGTCTCCTAACAGTGACACCATACTTTAGTGCATGCTTGTGGGTACCATCCCCACCAGGGTTTTCCCTTGGCCAAGGTTTCTTCGACAACAAATAATGGTGTTATGAGTACTGTGTTATTTTCTTATGTTCTTTTCATTTTTGCAAGCTTATGGATTACTTACAATTGGTTGAAAAGTTTTACTAAGTGTTGTAATACTGACTCACCCCCCCCCCCCTCTCAGTATTACCTAATCCTAAGAAGTAGGTGTCGAGGCTCTGGTCTTGCAATCTCTCTTGGTATGACCGATCTTGTCACAACTATAGAAGACCATACTTATATTTATTCGGCCCTTGAATTTACCTCTAAAATGTGTACTTATACAATTCTCTGGAACATGACCATATTCATTGCAATAATGACAACTGTGCTTTGTATAACAAATCTAATCATATTAATGACCATATTAAGATTGATCTATTTATCATCTAATCTCTTAGCATTGGGATTTAATTAGACAGCTCTTTGTGACCTAGGTCGCACACTAGGCATTTTATAAAGGAGGTATTTGTGTGCCAAGGTATACATAGGACCTTGACTTTGGGTAACAGCATTAAGGGTTTGAGACGACCTTCTAGAGTTGGGACCCCTTAGCACCACAACAGGCTCTTCATCAAAAATAGGAGGAGAATCAAGATCATAACCATAAGGATCTCTTCCACTCATCATGTTAACATTTTCTCCCACA